>CAUYLG010024439.1:0-113641 GCA_963573385.1 Cacajao melanocephalus | reverse complement strand
ATCAACAGAATGGGAAAAAATTTTTGCAATCTACCCATCTGACAAAGGACTTATATCCAAAATCTACAAAGAACTAAAACAGATTTACAAGAAAAAAACAAACCCATTCAAAAGTGGGCAAAGGATATGAACAGACACTTTACAAAAGAAGACATATATGAGGCCAACAAATGTGAAAAAATACTCATCATCACTGGTCATTAGAGAAATGCAAATCAAAACTACATTGAGATACCATCTCACGCCAGTTAGAATTGTGATGATTAAAAAATCTGGAGACAATAGATGCTGGAGAGGATGTGGAGAAATAGGAACACTTTTACACAGTTGGTGGGAGTGTAAATTAGTTCAACCATTGTGGAAGACAGTGTGGCGATTCCTCCGGGACCTAGAAATAGAAATTCCATTTGACCCAGCAATCCTATTACTCGGTTTATATCCAAAGGATTATAAATTGTTCTATTATAAGGACACATGCACATGTATGTTCATTGCAGCACTGTTTACAATAGCAAAGACTTGGAACCAACCCAAATGCCCATTGATAATAGACTGGACAGGGAAAATGTGGCATATATACACCAAGGAATACTATGCAGCCATAAAACATGATGAGTTCATGTCCTTTGTAGGGACACGGATGAACCTGGAAACCATCATTCTCAGTAAACTGACACAAGAACAGAAAATCAAACACCACATGTTCTCATTTATAGGCGGGTGTTGAACCATGAGAACACATGGACACAGGGAGGGGTGCATCACACACTGAGGTCTGTGCAGGGGGGAGTAGGGGAGGGATACTAGGGGGTAGGGAGTTGGGGAGGGATAGCATGGGGAGAAATGCCAGATATAGGTGATGGGGTTGGAAGCAGCAAACCACATCGCCACGTATGTACCTATGCAACAATCCTCCAAGTTCTTTACATATACCCCAGAACCTAAAATGCAATAAAAAAAAAAAAAATATATATATATATATAAATCATACATGATAATAATCTCCAGAGTAATAGCATAGAGAGCAATCACAGCTTCTGGAAATGAAGGACACACTTAGAGTATTGCAAAATACACTGGAAAGTCTCAGCAATAGAGTAAAACAAGTAGAAGAAAGAACTTCAGAGCTTGAAAAGAAGGCATTCGAATAACCCAATATGACAAAGACAAAGAAAAAAGAATTAAAAAAAAAAATGAACAAAGCCTCCAGAAAGTTTAGGATTATGTTAAAGAGCCAAACCTAAGAATGATTGGTGTTTCCAAGGAAGAAGAGAAATCTAAAAGTTTGGAAAACATATTTGAGGGAATAGTTCAGGTAGACTTCCCTGGTCTTGCTAGAGAGCTAGACATCCGAATACAAGAAGCTCAAAGAACACCCAGGAAATTCATTGCAAAAAGATGATCACCTAGGCACATAGTCATTAGGTTATCTAAAGTCAAGATGAAGGAAAGAATCTTAAGAGCTGTGAGGCAAAAGCATCAGGTAACCTACAAAGGAAAACGTATCACAGTAGCAGCAGATTTCTCAGCAGAAACCTATAACCTAGAAGGGATTGGGTCCTGTCATTAGGCTCTTTAAACAAAACCAATTACCAGCCAAGAATTTTGTATTCAGTGAAACTAAGCTTCATAAATGAAAAGGAAAGTTACAGTCTTCTTCAGACAAATGCTGAGAGAATTCACCACTATCAAGCCAGCAGTACAATAACTGCTAAAAGGAGCTCTAAATCTTGAAACAAACACTCAAAATACACCAAAATAGAACCTCTTTAAAGCATAAATATCACAGGACCTGTGAAACAATAACACAATGGAAAAAAACAACAAGGGATTCAGGCAATAAGTAGCACGATGAATAGAATAATACCTCACTTCTCAATACTAATGTAAATGGCATAAATGCTCCACTTAAAAGTTACATAATGGCAGAATGCGTAAGAATCCACCAACCAAGTATCTGTTGTCTTCAAGAGACTTACCTAACACATAAGGACCTACATATATTTATGGTAAAGTGGTGGAAAAAGATATTCCATGTAAATGAACACCAAAAGCGAGCAGGAATAGCTATTCTTATATCAGACAAAACAGACTTTAGAGCAGCAGCTCCAGTTAAAAAAGACAAAGAGGGACATTATATAATGATATAAGGACTTGTTCAACAGAAAAATATCGCAATCTTATATATATAGGCATCTAACACCAGAGCTCCCAAATTTATAAAATAATTACTAGTGGACATTAGTAATGAGATAGCAACACAATAATAGTGGAGGACTTCAACACTCCACTGAAAGGTCATCAAGACAGAAAGTCAACAAAGAAACAATGGACTTAAGCTATACCCTAGAGCAAATGAACTTAACAGATATTTACAGAACATTCTACCCAACAACTGCAGGATTTACATTTTATTCATCAGCACATTGAACATTCTCCAAGGTAAACCGTATGATAGGCCACAAAATAAGTCTCAACAAATTTAGGAAAACTAAAATTAAGTACTCTCTTAGACCACAGTGGAATAAAATTGGAAATCAACTCCAGAAGGAATTCTCAAAACCATGTAAATACATGGAAATTAAATAATCTGCTCCTGAATCATCGTTGGGTCAACAATGAAATCAAGATGGAAATTAAAAAATTTATTGAAATGAAAGAAAATAGTAACAAAACCTCTGGGATATAGCAAAATGGTGCCAAGAGAAAAGTTCATAGCACTGAATCCCTACATCAGAAAGTCTGAAAGAGCACAAATAGATATCTAAGGTCACACCTCAAGGAACTACATAAACAAGAACAGATGAAACCCAAACTCAACAGAAGAAAAGAAATAACCAAGATCAGAGCAGAACTAAATTAAATTGAAACCAAAAAATTACAAAGATAAATGAAACAAAAAGCTGGTTCTTTGAAAAGATAAACAAAATTGATAGACCATCAGCAAGATTAATCAAGAAAAGAAGAGAGAAGATCCAAACAAGTTCAATTTTAAATGAAACAGGAGATATTACTACTGATATCACAGAAATACAAAAGATTATTCAAGGCTACTATTAATACCTTTATGCACACAAACTAGAAAACCTAGAGGAGATGGATAAATTCCTCGGATTATACAACCCTTTTAGATTAAACCAGGAAGAAATAGAAACTCTGAACAGAAAAATAACAAGCAATGAGATAGAAATGGTAATTACAAAAATTGCCAACAAAAAAATTCCAGCAACAGATGGATTCATTCACAGCTGAATTCTATCAGACATTCAAAGAAGAATTGATACCAATCCTATTGAAACTATTTCAAAAGATAAGAGAAAGAGATAATCCTCCCTAAATCATTCTATAAAGCCACTATCAGCCTAATACCAAAACCAAGAAATGACATAACAAAGAAAACTGCAGGCCAATATCCCTAATGAAAGATGCAAAAATCCGTAACAAAATACTAGCTAACTGAATCCAATAGCATATCAAAAATACAATCCACCATGATCAAGTGGGTTTTATACCAGGGATTTAGGGATGGTTTAACATATGCAAGTCAATAAATGTGATACACCACATAAACAGAATTAGAAAGAAAAATCACATGATCATCTCAATAGATGCAGAAAAAGCACTGGACAAAATTTAACATCCCTTTATAATTAAAACCCTCAGCAAAAATAACATAGAAGGGACATACCTTAAGGTAATAAAAGCTATCTATGACAAACCCACAGCCAATGTTATACTGAAAGGGAAAATTGAAAGCATTCCCCCGAGAACAAAATGAGACAAGGATGCCCACTTTCACCACTTCTATTCAACAGTACTAGAAATCCTAGCCTGAGTGGTCAGACAAGAGAAAGAAAGAAAGGGCAACAAATCAGTAAAGAGGAAGTCAAACTGTCACTGTTCTATGATGATATGATGATATGATCGTATATTTAGGAAACTCTAAAGACTCATCCCAAAAGCTCCTAGCACTGATAAATGAGTTCAGCAAAGCTTTAGAACACAAAACCAGTTGGTAGTACTGCTACACACCAACAGCAGCCAAGCTGAGAACCAAATCAAGAACTCAACCCCTTTTACAATAGCTGCAAAAAAATTAAATGAAATAAAATACATTTATTTTTTAAGGAATGTAATGATTTAGGCAAGAGGCATAGGGGGGCTATATGCTCTGCTTTGTCTTTATGTTTTTAGAGAGCTGTATGTCATCTCAGTCAGGGGCTTTGTGAAATTATTCTGGCCAGAAGACATGAGCAAATGTAGCTTTCTATGATTGCTACTTAGTCTCACACCAAGCAGGAGCTCTAGCGGATCCAAGCAGTGATAGGAACAGTGGAAACACAGGGATAGGGAGACAGTGGCTGGGCCTCAAAATGGTGGAGCACGTGGGCAGGGAGGTGCTCCCTGCTCTTGGGGTGGGGCCGCTGTGGTGGATGCACCCCCACTGTGGGGTGTGATGGATGAGGCACTTACCTGTGAGGCTGGCCGAGCAGCTGCCAGGACCTTCTTTGCTTGTGTGTCTTAAACTCATTACCAGTGACAAGAACTCCTTCGCAGAGCAAACTTTACCCAGGCCCCTCTGAGCCCTCTTTTTGACTAGCTGGGTTCTTGGGCCTGTCATTGGCCTGCCAAGCCCGGTTTTAGCAGGAATGTTGCTAAGCTAGTTTAGGGAGAATCCCTTCCATCCCCTAGATATCTCATCAAGTTCTTTCCCACTTCACTTGATATCTCATCAAATTCCTCCTAGTAATTTCCCATCCACCGACGCCTGCCCATTGGCTGAAAATCTCCAGCTGCTTTTGCTGTATTTGGAGTTAAGCTCAGCACTGAAGTCTATCTTCTCTACTGCAGTAGCCTGAATAAAATGTTTTAACAAGTGTCTCGTTCAGTTTCTCTTTAACATCTGGGTTTTATGAGAGTGTTTTTTGGTTCCTGGCAATCCAAAAAGAACCTTTAGAAAACACAGATGCGTTCTAGAATGCTAAAATTGCAGCATATTGAATGTTTTATGAGAAATGTATTGTTTTCTAAGGTATCAAAACATGATTTTCATTATTTCTTAGAGTCACATTGGTTTCCTGAGAAAAACTTGCATTATGACATATAAATAAAAATCGTATTTGGTTAAAAAAACTCAATTTACGTACAGTAATTCAGGTGCTTATCAATCACGTTCAGGGTTCTTACCATACACAAAAAACATAAGAACAAAACCAAAAACCACAAAGAAGCATGAGGAAGCTTTTGGAGGTGATGGATATATTTATTACCTTGATTGTGGTGATGGTTTCATGGGTCTATGCATATGTCCAAACTCATGAAATTGTATATGTTAAATATGTGCAGTTTTTTGGTGTATCAATTATACTTCAAAAAGCTACTAATAAAGAAAAAGTATATACATGCAATGGCACCTGCTTTACATTGAAAGCAAAACACAGACATAATTAAAATGATGTAAACAAGTAAGAAAAGCTCTAAGGATTGAGTTCTATGTAGAAGAGTACCTGGGTCAGGAGAGAGTATCAGTCAAGGAAGACTTCTTGGAGGAGGAGCTTTGGGTCAGGTTGGGAGGGAGTTGAGTGTCAAGGATTAGTAGGAGGAATGGGGGAGGCGTCTCACTGAGGGGCTTATAATGCTGCGTAGTGAAGATAGGATCATTTTGTCCGTGGGCTTTGGACAAGTCACTTTACCTTTCTTTCTTTTTTTTTTGAGATGGAGTTTCATCTGTCACCCAGGCTGGAGTGCAGTGTCACGATCTCGGCTCACTGCAACCTCTGTCTCCCGGGTTCAAGTGATTCTCCCACCTCAGCCTCCTGAGTAGCTGGGACTACAAGCATACACCACCGCACCTGGCTAATTTTTGTACTTTTAGTAGAGATGGGGTTTTGCCATGTTGGTCAGGCTGGTCTTGAATTCCTGACCTCAGGCGATCCACCTGCGTTGGCCTCCCAAAGTGCTGGGATTACACTTTACCTTTCTATCTCTTGGTTTCCTCACCTGGAAAATGGGAATAGAAACAATCATTTTTGTTAAAAGTGCTGGTAACCTACTTTGCCTTTCTCACTCTCAGTTTCCTCATCTAGAAAATGGGTATAGTAATGCTCTCTTTTATTTTGGAAAGATGATTTTTATATTATTAAATATATACAGGAAAGAACTGGAAAATGGCCAAGGGAGAGAGGTATAGAAAAACTTATTCAGCAAAAAGACTTCTTCCTCACCTGCCTTTCCTAACTCAAAGAAATCTGCGCACAGCAGAACTGGGCCTGGAGAAACTTATTCCAATTTATTTCCTTCTGTGAAGGGTGGGGAGAGTGGAGCTTTCAGGATATAGAAGAAGGTAGGGGGAATGATAGGAAGCTTTCAGCCTATTTCCAGTTCTTCTCCCTCCTTGTGGAACTAAGCCCAACCCCATCTCATAGTACTCGGTACCAAAAAGATGGCCCCATGGAAGTGGGCACATGTGGGCACCTATGTGCTGAGCATGAGGCTGTGTGGATGAGGAAGTGAGGCATGGTGTGTGTGGAGTAGCCACGGGGAGGGGGCGGGTGTGGGAGGAGGGATGCTGAGGGTCTCCCAGGGAGGTGAGCATGGAGCAGGGCTGTGCCTTGGCCAGGGTCTGGCAGGGCTTTCCCTATGCTGATGTAGAGAGGCACAGCCAAGTTGCGTGTGATGTTGGTTTAGGCCAGGGGCCAGCGAATTTTTCTGTACAGGACCAGATAAATAAATATGACTGACTGTTCAGCTCTCATTTGTAACTGCTCAGGTCTGCCACTGTAGCATGAACACAGCCGTGAGCAATACAGAAATGAATAAATACAGCTGTGTTCCAATCACATTTTGCTTACAAAAATAGACAATGGGCCAGATTTTGCACGTGAGCCATAGTTTGCCAACTCAGAGAGTAGGAACTCTGAAAAAGGGATGCTGATTTCATTTATACCCCAGCAAGATGATGTCAGCCCATCAGTGCCTAGATATTCACCCCTCTAGTGTTGGGGCTCACTCATCTGTGCACCTCCTCACATTCATGGTGTATCACAGTAGCGTCTGCCTCGTTTCTCCTCACCTTGCTTCTTTCATTTGCTCCACCAGAGTAAGCTGAACTCAACAATTTTTTAAAGTCTCCTGGGATTGAAAGAACTTCTGCAGCATGCTAAATTAAAAATGAAAGATATGTATGTTTTTTAAGAATTGAACAATGAGAACACATGGACACAGGGAGGGGAACATCACACACTGGGGCCTTTTGCGGGGGTGGGGAGCTAGGGGAGGGATAGCAGGGGGTGGGGAGATTAGGAAGGGATAACATGGGGAGAAATACCTAATGCGGGTGATGGGTGATGGAGGCAGCAAACCACCGTGGCATGTATATACCTATGTAACAATCCTGCACAGTCGGCACATGTACCCCAGAACTTAAAGTATAATCATAATAAAAAAGAAAAAAAGACTCCCTCAAACTGTAGGGAAGCAGAACACTCCTTTTCCACTTTTGTCTTTGCATTTTGACTGTAGCTGGGAGTGAGTCCAGTTCTGGAAATGCTTTCCCTGGACTCGGTCATGAGGAATCTTTTTTCTTTTTTTTTTTGAGACGGAATTTCGCTCTTGTTGCCCAAGCTAGACTGCAATGGTGCAATCTTGGCACACTGCAACCTCCACCTCCAGGTTCAAGCGAATCTCCTGTTTCAGCCTCCTGAGTAGCTGGGATGACAGGCATGCGCCACCACGCTCGGCTGATTTTGTATTTTTAGTAGAGACAGGGTTTCACCATGTTAGGCTGGTCTTGAACTCCTCGCTTCTGGTGATCCGCCTGCCTCGGCCTCCCAAAATGCTTTACAGGTGGGAGCTACCACACCCAGCCGAGGAATCTTGATAGAACTCACACAGAATTCCAGGGAGAGGACCTGGGGTAAGGAATGAAGTGGGAGACCCATGGGGGTGAAGGCATCTCCAGGTCCCAACGTTTTATCTTCCTTGGTTCCCACCGTGGTGGCCCCACCCCTTTTCTCAAGGACCACTGTCCTGGGTGCTGGCCTGGTCCAAAAACAGACCCACACTCATGGTATGAGGGTGTGGAGCCCGGTTCTGAGTTGGGGCTGGTTTGGCCGACTTGGCCTGATGAGGGGCACCTCTCCCTGACCTTCACCACCTGGCATTCTCCAACACTGAGACTGAATCCACACTTGTCTGCCTCTTCCCTCTCTTTGTCAGTCTTCTTGAGTCTTCAGTGGGATTCATTATATTAAAAATAGTCTGTATTTGCAGTTTTGAGTTCTACGAGGACTCAAAGAACTCTTTCTAAATTTAAAAGCTGTTGAGAGCTGGGTGCAGAGGCTCACACCTGTAAAGCATTTTGGGAGGCAAAGGTGGGCCTACTACTGGAGGTCAGGAGTTTGAGACCAGCCTGGCCAACCTGGTGAAACCAGTCTCTACTAAAAATACAAACATTAGCCGAGCATGGTGGCACATGCCTGTAATTCTAGTTACGCAGGAAGTTGAGGCAGGAGAATTGCTTGAACCTGGAAGGCAGAGGTTGCCTCTGTGCAGTGAGCTGAGATTGTGCCACTGCACTCCATCCTGGGTGACAGAGCAAGACTCCATCTCAAAAAAAGAAAAAAAAAAAGAAAAAAAGAAAAATCCATTGAGAAACATAAAATTCCTTCATAATTATGGTTAATTTCTGACATAACATCGTAGGAGCTTGTGACTTGTGTGACTTCTCTTTAAAATGCATTAAGGTTTTGTGTGTTCTAATAAATGATGAATTTTGTTAGCTATCTATGGCACTATAATTTTGGGGAGAGTATAAGGTTTAGTATATTCATACTAAAACATTCTATTAGAACATCCTTTAACTACAGTTTTTCTGTTAATTTTACCTGTAATTCTAACAGACTTCGCTTATTTTAATTCTGGTTTTTGGCACATGGCTACTATCTATTCATAGTGGATTATACTTTTTATAAAAATCAAATGGCCATTTTGGTCCAAATCTTTAGTGGCTTTTTCAATTCTACTATATATGAGAGTAATATTGAAGTGGCTATTCCTTTTTTCTGGATGTGTGCTGTATCTTTATCCAGTCTTAAAAATAAAATCAATAGAAAGAAAATTATCAGAAGAAAAATAGGAAGGGACATGAACAGGCAATTTACAAAAATAAAAAACAACACAAAACGCAAATGCCCAATAAATATTTTTAACATGTTGGGCTTCGCTGCTGTCAAAGACTTACAAATGAAACTTGCGAGAAGATAGCTGCTTTCCATTTCTCATCCATCGTATGTGTAAAGAGGGACAAAATTACATTTCTCATGGAAACCAAAGAGTGTAATTTTTGAGAGATGAATTTTATAATAACTTATTGAAATTAATAAGTAGAGATTTATACCAAGGATTTGTACGCAGGGATATTCATTATACTGTTATTTATAATACTAAAAAGTTGTAACCAATCTAAAAGTAAAAAAAAAAAATTGGCTAAATAAATTAAGGCCTACGTAATCTATATGATATACAATTGTTAGATCATACTTTGAAGAATACTCAATAATATAAGAAAGTATACATGATACATTTTAAACTAAAAATAAAGGTGTGTATATATATATATACACACACATAGGTACTTACGCATGTGTGTATTTTATTTTTAAGAAAATGGGAGCTAGAATATTTCTCATTGAGTAGAAGAATATATGTTAATAGTGCTCATATTATAGTGATTTTTTTTCTGTGTTCCAATCAATTATTTTTATAACAAAAATAAAAAAGTGTATTTAAAAGTACTAGTATTAGAACTATTTAAAAGAGGTTAAGGATCTTAGTGTTAAATTTTAAATGAAAGAAAATGAGCAAAATCAGCTCAAAGAATTCACTAGGTAACTATCGATATTGGGTTACTGTACGGCTATATTTACATATTTTCTTCTTTAGATATTGAGGTAAAAGTTTTTGCCTCTTCAATGTTTTCCACACAGTAAAATATATTTTATTACTTATGATTACTTTATTATTTAACTTTGGTCATTTGATATAGATAGAGAAAATTTCTAAATTGGAAATTTTTGAAAGGGAAATCATTGGAATAGAAAGACAAGTTTCTTATGGGTTAGAACTGAAAAATGCATTAAAGCATTCAGTAATTTCCCACCATTCTGTCTTCTTTGTAAATATGAGACAGTAAGTGTAAATAATTGATAACCTTTGGTGTACTCACGAGACATGGGTCCGTTTTGTATTTCCTTAGCTCTTTAAGCAATGGTCAAAGGGTGAGTTATACTTTCAGCCACTGGATGGCAGCTAACCTCCACTAGTAGTCAGCTGTTTGCAGAGTCTCTGTATAGACTATGCTTCATTTAGTGTATTGTGCTTGAAGGGAGAGAAGAACCCAACATGCAGTATCTCTGGATTAATCTCATTTTATTAACCTCCGAACATAAGATTTTATAGGGCATGAGATTGAAATGCTGTAAATCTTGTAACTGGAATCGGAGGATTTCTTCTTAAAAAGAAAAGAAAAAAGCTAGATAAACCTGTCTGTTGATTGCAGGTACGGTGTTGTTTCCATGGTCTGTAGCTCCATTACTAACAGTAGAACTTTGCCAATTTGACATCCCTGTGTTACCAATAAAATTGCAGCAACAATTCCCTGTAAGGAAAAGATTCGTGAACCTTAGCTGAGCCATGGCAAGTTGATGCTCAGTATATTGAAATTCAGTTTGCAAAATTTCTTATGAATAATTCAGTTTGCAAAATTTCAGCATGCAATTCTATCCTATTCGATAATCACTCAATAAAATGATAATTAAAAAAAGCACCTGCTCTGTGGGAAAACATGCAGGAGCTGGATCATGCTGTAAACCTCACACTTCGCTCTCTGCTAATAGAGTGTAAAAATGCAGGATGAGCAGTTTCTATCCTCTGTCTAACTAGGGGCACACACAGGCAAAGGGACACTAAAAGGAGGGGCTGGGATTCCCCTTTTATGCTTATTAATGAGTTCTTTTGCTGCATATCCTCAAACAACTCACTATCTACAGCAACAAGTTAACAAAGAAAAAAGAACAAAAATGAGAACAACAATCTCATGAAAAAGGACACCTTCAAGGGGATAAAAATAAAATAGAGGTATTACTCAATGATAGAAAATAGTTTTAGTTGATGACTATACACAGCATAGATGATGTCAAAAAATTCCCATTCAACATATATTTAATGCACACCTGTTATATGTCAGATATTGTGCTAGTCACAGTATTCATAGTCTTTGTTTTAAAAAATATCCCAGCGTAAAGTATATTTCTAAAATGTAATTATTATTTAGTATGAAAATGATTAGATTCGAGGAATGAACTGTAGAATTTCAGAGAAGGGAGCCATCTGTGGGATTCAGGAAGAGTGCTATGGAGAGGAAGGGCCATGAGAATAGATTCTTGACTCGTAAATGGGACAGTGACCAGCACAGATGGAATGAAATGTGTGTCAGACCCTATGAAAATGCGTTTAGGGAACAGCATGTACCACCTCACTGGGAAGTGTGAATGGCGGTGGTGGTTTGCAGGAAAGGGTAGGAGATTCTTGAAGTTCTTTTTTTCTTCATTATTGCACGCTCCTGGCAAAGACCTTCCCTCCCCTCACGTCTTGCTTTTCCCTGTATATTAGAGTAAAATGTAATATTGAAATACGAGTTTTGAACTGATTTTAATAAGGTTTAATCTCTACCAGACTTACATAGAACTAATTAGGAAAACATAAACTCTAAATAGATTGCTTAACATTTTGAAAATCTTCCGTAGCACAAACTTTTGTGATTTAAAATGTTTTCCATTTTCTTTTCTTTTTTTCTTAAAGAGAAAAAAGTAATTCACAAATGAGAGGAAGAAAGTGGAGAAGCAGAGAGAAAGACTTTCCCTGGCCTGCTCTCGCTCGCTTTCAGAACCCCTCTCTCAGGAACACATTTTCCTTTATTTTCTTTGATTATGAAAGGAAAATCTTGCAGACTTTATTTAGCTTTTACATTTTTCCTTCTAATTTTGAGTGATGCGATGGCTCCTCCTTCACTAAAGTGATTTAGACCAACTTCAAAACTGAGTTTTATGAAAAGTTCTTTCCTCATCCTCTAAAACTTATTGCAAATAAAAGGGTATATTTTACATGTGTTGACTCATGAGCTTGATGTAACAGCCTGCATTCCCACAGCCTTGATAAGGTCTGTTAATTTAGCACTTTATTATTTCACTTAGTTAGTTTTATCTCCTTTAATGGATTATAAGTTCTTTCTGGGAAGGAACTGTTTTATACTTGAATAACATTGTGCAGAGTAGATCAGGGAAGCTTAATAAATATATTTTGATTGCCTTTGGTGAGATGGATGAGTATACTAAAGTATTTTCTTAAAATATGTCATATTTCCTCTTAAATCACACCTAAAATATGGACTTAATTTTCTTACCATGTAGAAAAGAAATTTTACCACCAGATTTGACCTTTAGGGTCTTTCTTCACTGTCTTTGGTTCCTACTAAAATAGGAACTGGCTGGGCGTGGTTGCTAATGCCTGTAATCCCAGCACTTTGGGAGGCTGAGGCAGGTGGATCACCTGAGGTCAGGAGTTCAAGATCAGCCTGACCAACATAGTGAAACCCCATCTCTATTAAAAATACAACAATTAGCTGGGCATGGTAGCGGGTGCCTGTATTTCCAGCTGCTTGGGAGGCTGAGGCAGGAGAATCTCTTGAACCTGGGAGGCAGAAGTTGTAGCGAGCCGATATTGCGCCATTGCATTCCTGTCTTGGTGATAGAGAGAGACTCCATCTCAAAACAAAACCAAAACCAAAACCAAAACCAAAACCAAAACTAAACAGGAACCATCCCACAATTTTTTTAAATTGCATTTTAGGTTTTGGGGTACATGTGAAGAACATGCAAGATTGTTGCATAGGTACACACATGGCAGTGTGATTCGCTGCCTTCCTCCCCATCACCTATATCTGGCATTTCTCCCTATGCTATCTCTCCCCATCCCACATTTTGAATGATATAATATTTGAAAGGTAAAACAATCCAAAGGAAATAGTTTTTCAGATTAATTCCATTGAAAATATTGAATAACCAAGGGCTATATTTTCAAAATTCTTGCCTTATCTGTTCTTTATGTCTTCATAACTAGGTCCGTTTATGTCCCCAACTTGGAATTTACTTCAGTCAATGAAAGTTGATTTCTGTAGTTGATTGTCTCATTTCATTTGAATGTTTGAACCTACCCAGGGGCTACATTTGAATATAAGGCCTAATGTTAATTGTTTCCAGTAGAAGAGTTAATAATAAATGGAACATCAGGAAGCTGACAATTCTTTTAGAAGCAGGAACAAGGTATTACATCATAAAGATATTGCCAATTGTATTTATGATAGAAATGTATGTATACATTCACTTTAATTGGGCTTCCTTTCACCTCTGCTAAGAAGTGATGCTGGTTTTAGTAAGAAGTGTTGAAACTCATCCTCAAAAAAACTCTCAAGGAACATTTGATCTGTACAGAGTTTCTATAATTTAGTCTTGCTAGAAATAAGATGAACTTATTCTTTATGTGTATTAAAGGTGAAGTTTATGTTTGATCTCTAATCATGTTTTATTAGTAGTAATTTTGCTGTTGAAGGGAACGGCAGGTCAGAGATTTGCCTTGTGACAATACATTAGGTAGTAATGATGTTTATCACAAGTTATGTTACAGTGTTTAAGAAAGGTCAAATACAGAACACACAGGTAGTCCCAGCTACTTGGGAGACTGGGGGTGAGAGGATCGCTTTATCCCAGGAGTTCTAGGCTGCAGTGAGCTATGATCGCACCACTGCACTCCAACCTGGGCAGCAGAGTGAGACCCTATCTTTAAAAAAAAAAAACCTGAAGAAAACACCAATGGGTAAATCAATTGGGTTATTTTTGTCTTCCTTGGCAATATAAATTTTGTTTTCTTGGTAGTGGAGTAACTCTAATGCAATTTGTAACCATAGATAGCTTGACATTTAAAGACATAATTAGATCCTGGATGAGGTTATAAATGGGCTGGTCTTCATTTAATGAGCAGTTGGAAAACCCAGAAATATACTTATGAATAAGACATATCCATCCCTGCCCTCTGAATTTGGGGTGATATTGGTAGAGGCTGGGAGTTACCAAAAGCACAGCCCCTGAGCCTCTCCTTGAGCTCTGATCTGCCACCAAGTGCTCTGTTTCTGGGGTGATCAAATCATTCTTTCTCTGACTAGAAATATCTTCCTTTGATGTCTCCCTGGGCCTGTTCTTAAGCTTTTCAGAGACAGAACTTTCTTTGCAGAAATTGCTGCTTGCTTTAAAAAATGGATCTGCTGTCTCTGATCACATTCTTGTAATCAAAAGTTTTCTGCCTGTCAAATCAATGCATCCCATTTTAGTTCCAAACTCCTTAGTGTGGGCGTGAGTGCTAAATCAGTGTTTATGGATATGTCTTGCCTATTTTTATGGATTTTTATTTGTGATAAAAGTCAAGCTATCCTAAGTTGGGAAATTCCTCTATGATGGTGGTTTATTAGTGTGCTTCTGATGGAGTGATGTAAGAGGCCTTGGGCTGGGGTGATTCTTTGTTGCTTTTAGAAGATGTCTCTTGAGTCAACTAACAATTCCTATTATCAGGATTGTATTTTACATTAAATGCCACTTGATTCACTTTTCTCATTAAATCTTTCTGTAGGAGGAGAACATGATTTTCAGGTTGCCAGTTTCATGATATCTTAGTGCAAGAGAAAAGCAAAGAGGACCTAAATGCAGGGTTAAATGAGGATTTTTATCTTTGCCGGTAAACCTATTTTACTTTCTCATCTTAATGAAAACTAACACAGCTGTGATAACAGCCAAGATAGTCCCAAAAGGCAGGGACACTGGAGCCCTGGACTTTCCTTTCCACAGCTGTCGGGCTTCTGCAGGGTGGTGTGTGTCTGTTGATGGGACAGAGTGAGTGCAGGAGGGTAGAGGCTGGGGAGTTTCCCCATTGTTAACTGCTCCTTGTTGTCTTCAAAACCAGCGACCAGATCTAGGCATGAGCAATGACTTATGAAATGAAATATATTTTCCTTTGCAATAAATACCTGATAAATTAAATCACAATTGAAAAAGAGGAAATATGGGCCAGGCATGGTGGCTCACACCTGTAATCACAGCACCTTGAGAGGCTGAGGCGGGAGGATCACTTAAGCCCACGAGTTTGGGACCAGCCTGGGCAACATAGGGAAACCCCATCTCCACAAAAAATAAGTACGAAATTAGCCGAGTATGGTGGTTTACGCCTGTGGTTCTAGCTATTTAGGGAGCTGAGGTGGGAGGATCACTGGAGCCCAAGAGGTTGAGGCTGCAGTAAACCATGACTGTATCACTGCACTCCAGCCTGGGAGACAGAGCAAAACCCTGCTTCAAAAAACAAAAAAAAAACAAAAAAAAAACAAAAGAGAGAGAGACAGAGTATATGAATATTTTTACTTTATATTCGGGAAAAGAATCATGCTTTGGTGCCCTGGAATGCCAATGTGTAAGTGGAAAAACATCAATTAAAAGGTAGCAAAAAGGTAAAAACTGTCAGCTCCTAATGCTTTCATAAAGCAAGAATTATCATGTTAATAAGCGTTCTTTTCCTATCTCTCTAATTAATTGTGGTTGTATATTTGTTTGGACTTTGAATTTCTGAAAGTACAAGTAATTAAGGCATGGGGTTATTCCCAAGCTGCTGGTTGTCTTTTAGATGTTAACTATAAACAAGCTTCTAATAAAGACGTGTTTTTTTCTGGGTTCTGTATGGCATAATGCTGAAATTTTGATTCTAAACAAGTAACAACTGCAACCACCCAGCTAGGTGTTACTATCGGAGGAGACTCCACATGAAACATTACCGTGCTAGGCAGCAGAACCAAAAGCAGGATGCCAGAAAGACTTACTATAATAATCTTGGTGTTTTGCACCTAAAATTTAATTTATATGTCTTCATTCACAACCCATGAGCTTTGTGTGTCTAGTTTGGGAGAAAAATTTTAGAAAGCACTATAGCTTTATATACAAAGAATATGGCTGAGCATGGTGGCTCACGCCTGTGATCCCAACACTTTGGGAGGCTGAGGCAGGTGGATTACTTGAGGTCAGGAGTTTGAGACCAGCCTGACCAACATGGAGAAACCCCATCTCTACTAAAAATAGAAAATTAGCTGGGCGTGGTGGTGCATGCCTGTAATCCCAGCTACTTGGGAGGCTGAGGCAGGAGAATCGCTTGAAGCCCGGGAGGCAGAGGTTGCAGTGAGCCAAGATCATGCCATTGTACTCTGGGCAACAACAGCAAAACTCTGTCTCAAAAAAAAAAGTTTCATGGTTTAGGGAGCATAATTTGTTAGAAATATGGGCATCTGGAAAGAAAAAACTCTTATGGAGAAAACAATATTATCATAGGCATAACAGTACTGTGGTGTTTAAGTGATAGGCTTCATTTCAGATGATCAAGTGCTCTCATAAGTTTTCTGATGTTTTGTGTAGCATGTTATAAGATAGAATATGTAGAAATCATATGAAGATAACATTGTAGTTACTTTCAGCATGCAGCATGCCTGGGATCTGAGATTCTTCACTTAGGTTGTGCATTTTTCTTGGAGCCAGAAGGTACCTGCAAGATCACTGGGTCACCTATCTCATATAATTTAGGGGAACATGGGTCCAGTGTGGCTGGCTGGTTGTTAATCAGAGGCCACACAACCACACAGTATGTGCAAGATTCAGGACCGGAAGTGTAGCGTCCTAAAGCCAGAACAACATTATTTCGGCAGGTATGTGGAAGTGTCACCAGGGAAGACAAAGATGCTCCTGAGATAGTCTTTCGTTTAATGTATCCCTCTGTTAGTGCCAAATGTTCCTAATTCTTACACTCTCTACATGAAACGCACTATGCAAAATAACATCTGGGATGTGCATTTAGCGCCAAGCCTCTCTTCCTCCAAACTGCAGAACTTAGATGCTCTTAGTGCTTGCTCTGCTCTAAATGCGTCAGCTTTCTGTGTCCTCCTCTGGGATTTCTCTTCTCTTCCCCATCCTCTCTTTTGAATCTTAACAGATGAGGCTCCCAGAAAACTTGTGCATCTTTTAAAGATTATGCTGTATAATTTCAATCCATAAAAATGGTGGCAAAATCAACAAACCGTATCACTCCATTTGAAGCTCTTGGAATCACTATCTTCTTTTGTTCTATCAGCTCAGATGACTATGGCATCAATACTATTGGTTCCTTTATTTCCTTTTTATTATGAGTTTTTAAATTATTATAGTATAAAGAAAAAGATACTGGATGGTTTTGGTCTTGCTGGCCTTCATGTTTTTAAGATGGAAAGACCAAAAGGAAAAGTAAAGAATTAGAGCTTTATTTACATTTCCTTAGTCGTCTGGTCTCCAAAATGTACTTTCTCTAGATTCCTCTATTTCTGCCTAAGTTGTGATGATTCTTTACCCAAGCTGGGAAACATGGAATCCTCTCTGACAATGGTATCCTTTTCTCTGCTACCAGTTGTCAAGTTCCATCAAGTTGTTTGTGTGGGTTTTTTTTTTTGGTTTGTTCTATCTGTTCTTTCCCATTCCTTCTTCAATCAGGATTTCTCTA
This sequence comes from Cacajao melanocephalus, assembly GCA_963573385.1. Classification (NCBI taxonomy): domain Eukaryota; kingdom Metazoa; phylum Chordata; class Mammalia; order Primates; family Pitheciidae; genus Cacajao; species Cacajao melanocephalus. The sequence goes on along the minus strand of CAUYLG010024439.1, from coordinate 95,974 downwards.
GAGGAGTAGCTTAGGGGCAGTGAAATATTGGACAGGGACAAGAAGACTTGCTCCTTTTATTTAGCTTGTGAATTTGTTCATTTTTTTCATTTTTTTTTTGAGACAGAGTCTCACTCTTGTCACCCAGGCTGGAGTGCAATAGGGTGATATCAACTGACTGCAACCTCTGCCCCCCAGGTTTGAGTGATTCTCCTGCCTCAGCCTCCTGAGTAGCTGGGATTACAGGTGCCTGCCACCACGCCTGGCTAATTTTTTGTATTTTTAGTAGAGATGGGGTTTCACCATGTTGGCCAGGCTGGTCTTGAACTCTTGACCTTGTGATCTGCCTGCCTCGGCCTCCCTAAGTGTTGGGATTACAGGTGTGAGCCACCCTGCCGGGCCAAGTGTATTCATTTTTAGGTGGTTTGGGTGACCACGGCTTCCACCCCTCTATTGAATTCTTTATTTCTTCATGCCCAGGAGACTGCCTTCAGTCTCCCTCCACTTCAGTCCTACCTGTGTGCAGCTATAATACCAGTGGAACTTTCCTAAACAAAGTTTTCATCAATTCAATGACTCCTTAACTGCCTGCAATGGCCACTACCTTAGATTGACGCCCACCATTCAGCCTCAACATACCTTTCAGAGATTAATCAATCATTTTTACTTAAAACTGTAGCACAAGATGGGCTCTCTTGAATTCCAGTTGCCAGGATAATTTTTCACATATGTTACACTCTATTTTTCCTATTTATTTATTTGAATCTTACCCTTCTTTAGGGCTTGTCTTAAATTCTCCCTTCTCCAAAAAATTTTCTTTGATCATTAGAACTCGAAAACTGTATCCATCATCAGATGAAACACATCACTGTGTCATTCACCACCAAGAAGGAAAAACATCTGTCCATTAAAGTAGGATTCATAGCTTTCTTTAGAATTTCAATTTTATTTTCATTGCAGAAGCTCTTTTAAACATAGATATTAAAAAATTGCCTATTACCCTTGTGCATTCATACAAAGATACGTGCAATGAATTAGTTCAGAAACTTCTAAAGCTTTTTCACATGTAGGGTCTGACTCTTTTGGGATTTTCTTCCACTCCACTAACATCCTTCCTGCAAGTTGCAGTGCTGGTGTTTTCTTGATCTTCCCAGAAGGTGTCAGTGAAGATTTTTAGAAAACAACTGGGACACACATTCTTTACTCACATAGACCTTCCCTGGTTTGTTGGCTATAACTTACAGGTATTGTTATGGCCTTGTGATACCACTTGGGTGACAGCTGGGTGTGCACAAGCTCTGGTAAGGACACTCATGTCATGATTTTTGTCTGACCAACAGCCATTATAAGAGGACATTGAATATACGATGCAATATCATATGGCATTTGGAATGACCAAATTTCAATATGGTAAAGCCTGAAGACAAATGTGCAATGCAGAATGGGTGAAATATGGTACTCATTCATCCTACTGAACTCATTTGCCATTTTTATATGCTGTTCTTTGTATCATTGTTTACAAGGCTATTAAACTGATGAATGTGTTTGATCCCATTGGGCCTCAGTAAGACATTCTTAGAGATGGAAATCTATGAAAAACGAGTAGCTAGTAACTGATAAAACTTGGATCCACTCTTTTGCTGGGACATACTCAGAAATCAAGAGCAAATTTTCAAACAGCTCTGGACTGAAATTTGTGGCTTAGGTTAAGATTTAGGAATTTGTCCTCTCCATAGATAGTGCCATTAATTATAGTCATAACTCTTTTGCAGATAAAAAATGTGGTTATATATTTCATTTATTGGGTGCCTATGAGGATCCAGGAGTTTTAAATGTATTTAAATCATTACCAGTCTGTTAGGTGAGTGGTTTTATTTTTGACGTCTAATTTAGGAGGCAAAATCTCTGATGTCATATAGCTAAGATTTAAGTTCAGGTCTGTCTGACCCCAAGATTGCACTTTTCTATTGAGCCACGTGGCACAGGTTACATACAAGGATTCAAGATGCAGAGTAGATGACTTCATAATTTAGAGATGAGTTTAGAAAAATTTACACTTTGGAATGTAAGCATAAAATGGTAATGAGTCAAAACATATGTCTGAGTAAAGCTTGTGCCTTATTTTCTTTTAAAATGACACTTATCAAAATTTATAATATTTTACTTGTAATTACACATTCATTTATATATTTGCTTAATATCTGCCCCCAGTAAAGGCAAGAATGAGCATTTTTTTTATTTATTAGGAGATGTACATTTTTTTATATTTTAACATCTGTGAAATCAGAATGGACCTTAAAATGGATGTGTTTAATAGGCAGCATTAGTTATTCATTCTGAGTGTTGCATAGCATAATTACGCAGTCTATAGTTAATATTTTTAAATGTCTGAGTAAACGTCTGTTTTTATTAGCTGTTCTATTCGTAGTATATAGCACAGTGTCTGGCTCCATAAAAGGAACTCACAAGCTTTTGTTCAATGAATGAAAGTGGAAATTCAAACTTTGCCCGCAGGTACATGGATTTCTGGATGAAGCCTTCTGCCCACATGAGGTCCATTGCCTACCGTTGCTTTCCCATTACGTCTGACAGGATTTGTGTATGACCAATATTTTCAGTCTGGAAGGATGCACTATCCACCCCGATGGGGCTGCAGACCTCCCTTGCATGAATCCTGTGCATAGAGCCCTGCCAGCTGAAGCTGGTGCCTGGTGGAAACTGTTGGTAGGAGAGCCTTCCTGACTTTCCTTCTGAGCAATGTTTGATAATTTCCCTCCAAAAACCAGAAATCAACTTGCATTCTGGCAGGGACTGGGGGGTAGGTGGCCTGTTGTAAACTCAGGCTTGGCTTTGCTTTGTTCAACAACTTCCAGTGAGCCTGAGACTCTCACGAAGATCCCTTAAGACACCATCTACCTTGGCCAGAGGGGTTGAAATTCAGCCACAGAGGCTGGAAGACTTCACGGTTTGCTGTGAAGCCTCAAGAGAGTCACGGTATGCCTGCCAAACACAAAATGCATGCCATCAGCCATCTGTGGAAATCTTCCCAGGAAGTACCTCTCCCGGAGCCCTGCGTTGTAAATGGGCTTGCTGCTGCAATGAGGATGGTGCCTAAAATGCCATCAGGGAAGCCCCGATTTAAATGTAACTAATGGAAGATAATCAGCGATGTAATGAATTGCAACATGTTTGTCCTGAGGTCATGTGTTGACAGAGGATACTTGGGACTGATAGGAGGTGCCACGTGAGGAGGATCTGATTCTTCTGCTGTTCTCTGGTGCCTTTTCAGCACCACCCAGAGGAGGGACTCAGAATCTAGATACCGCTCTTTATGAGGACGGACCACAGCCACTTACCAACACCCAGAGGTTGACTTTAACAAATATCCTGGTGGCTCATGCCTACGATCCCAGCACTTTGGTAGGCCGAGCTGGGCAATTGCTTGAGGCCAGGAGTTTGAGACCAGCCTGGGCAACATGGCAAAACCTGTCTCTACAAAAAATGCAGAAATTGGTTGAGTGTTGTGATGCTTGCCTGTAGTCCCAGTTACTAGGAAGGCTGAGGTGGGAGGATCACCTGATCCTGGGTGGTTGAGGCTGCAGTGAGAGGTGGTCATGCTACTACACTCCAGCCTGTGTGACAGAGTGAGACCTTGTCTCAAAAAAAAAAAAAAAAGGAAAAAAGTCCTGCAAACACACTTGAACTTCCTGTGTTCTAGTTATTTGCTTACCAAATAATATTCAGGTCTAAATGTCTGTTAACCTGACATATGCAGGCTGCGCCCTAGCATTGGATATTGACCAGGTGAATGTCCCATGTTCTGATAGCATGTCAGCACCCTGGCCTCCACGTCAGGCTCCACTGAGGTTGAGTAGCAGGATATTACCAGGATGAGTTCACAATTTCCTTATTAGCCTTGGATGACCTTTTAGGGTTTGAGTTACTGGACCTTGAATTCCAAGGCCTAAATTCTAGATTCAACCTTAAATTCAAGGCCAACCTTAAATGTCCTGCCTTTTACTCATCTTGATGGGAGAAACCATACATGACAGATCTCTGAAAGCATTTGGCAGTGTTTTCCCATTACATCTTCACAGTTAGGATGATCAAGATGTTTAGCTACATAGAATAAATCGCCTTGGCTGATGTGACGTGTATGTGCAACTGTGTGAGCACAAGTAATTTATGGACATCGTTTGCTATTTGCATATGAAATAGACCTCTTGTTCTTTATGGGGGAGAAAATGGCTCCTTTGGGTCACAATTAGCCTATCTGGCAATTAGTCACAATTAGTCACAATGCTGGCAGTACATTGTGCTTGCAAAGTTGTTTAGACAAAGTAAGACTGAATTTCTCGACGTGGACAATATATTCACAGCTGTGGCTTCTCTGCTAATTTGATATAGTTTAAAGTTTCTCATTGTTCAAAGAAACTATTTAGATATCTTTATTGACTCAATGCTTATTGCTGGGTAGTGTACAGAATTAATTGAACAACAGAAGGAGTTGTGTTGCTACCAAGCAGTTGACACGCTTTGATTGGTTGATAAACATGATTAAGAGGCACGGTTCAACTGTATAGTGTATAAACAGTATTGCCCTAACAACACCAGGCTTTGAGAAAGAGGAGAGGCCCAGGGAAGAGACTCCAGGAGAAACACTTGAGTGGTATAAGTAGAGTTTTATTTTTTATTCTGTGAATGTAGTGAATAATACATGCAAATTAGAAACGTGAAAGTAAAATTCTGGTCCTCCAGAGGACTTTCCATTCGGAAGCCTGTTGGGTTTTGAGCAGGTCTCCCAGGAGTTAGAAGACCATTCCGGAAGAGCTGCCTCCAGCCAGTCCATGCACTGCACACACTGCTACAATGTTTAAGATTGGGAGGAGACAGCTCTGGAAGCAGAGTGTCACCCGAGTTTTAACGGTAAGGTGCTGTCGTCTGTACCTTTGCACGTGTGTTCTGGATTATCATCTCTCACACCTGGGTGGAAAAAAACCCCCAAACCTTAAAAATGTGCAAAGTCACATACTAATGAATTTGTGAGAAACACATTTTTAACTAACGTTCACATGGTGTATAGGCTACATGTTGATTTTTTAAATAAACAAAAAGATTTGCATCTTTAGGCTTTTCTGCACATGGCCGCTTAAACTATGCACATAGAAATTCGTGCTGCATCTTTTGGGAAGATGCTTTCCTGGGGTAAAAAGTACATCTATGGTGGTTTGGGCACTTTGTTTTCTTTCAAACCTGTAAACTTTAGTTGGTGATAAGAAATAGTTAAGGCAGATTCTGGGCTGCAAGTTTTAGGCTTTGAAATCACTCCCCTGTTCTATATGCCTGCAAATGAGGTCACAGACGGTGAGATGCAAGGCTGTGCCTTTGGAAGTCACATTGAAGAATGAGCTTCCCTAGCATAGGGCTCAGCTCAGCAGCTTTTTATTATGCAAATGTATAGAGAGGGATTTGGAACCTCTTCCACTGCCAATTAATGTCAGAAGAAAATGGAGATCTCTCTAGGACTCAGTTCTCAGACATTAACCCATGCTTCCTACTGGGCTCAATCATTCTATCTTTTTGTGTATCCCCAGAAACTCACATGATTCCCTCTAGCCTGTTGTTTTTACCACAAAAGGACAGGCATGCTACCTCTGACTTTTCTAAGTACGCCACCACCTGCCACCCCTCACTTGTCCAAGCCCCAAGATTCTGAGGCATCCTTTCCAAAGTGGCTGTCTTCCAGGCAAGCCTCTGAACTTGCTTGCTGGCAAAAACTTATTTATTGATTTATTTTTAAATTATACTTTTAAGTTCTGGGATACATGTGCAGAATGTGCAGGTTTGTTACATAGGTATACACATGCTTTGGTGGTTTGCTGCATCCATCCCCCTGTCATCTACATTAGGTATTTCTCCTAATGTTATCCCTCCCCAATCCCCCCACCCCCTGCTATCCCTCCCCTAGCTCTCCCACCCGCCGACAGGCCCCAGTGTGTGATGTTCCCCTCCCTGTGTCCATGAAACATGTATTATTCAAGACCAAGTGCTAGTGTTCCCTCCTTCGAGAAGCCTCCCCTGACCCTTTCAGGAGGAGGTGAGAGTTTCCTTCCTGTACCCTGTCAGCACTTTGCTTGGATGTCTTATAGAGTCCTTGTCCCATCACTGTGGTGAAATGACATTTGCCCACATATCTCTTTCTCTTGCTAGATTGTGAGTTCTCTTCATTTTAAAATAATCTTCCTTTAACACAGAGCTTGTTCCATGGTATATGCTGGGTCCTTAATATATGCTTGTGGAATAAATGGACTGGATTAAACATTTCAGATGTCTGAACATGCTTCCTGTACTTCAATACCAAGTCTGAAACATCACAATTGATGAGAAAATCTTAGGTACAGTTAATGAATTAGATCTTACTTGACATGAACTATGTTTTGAGAGTAAGTTTTTTGGAGGTTTCAATTAGTTATTTAGGATTCTGGTTTGGTTCACTCCACTGAAGTATGATATTAACAGAATTATCTTAATAGCATTGCAGTATATAATGCAAATAATAACAGTGTCGACTTAGTGCACTGTGTTAGAGAAAAAATTATTCAATGACATTTGGTAAAGCATGATAAGTAAGACTTTATTCAGGACCATCAAGTTAGGTATGAGGACCTATATGGGGAGTGAGGGGAGAGATTGGGCTCCACTGTGAATATGGCACGGGCAAGTGAGAATTTGTAGCTAAGGAACAGGGCGGGGATCAGTGGATAGAAAAGTATGAAGAGGAAACATCAGTAGGGAGGGGGATTCTGGCTAAACTGACGACCTTCCAGGATTCTTGCTGAAGAAAGGCCAGGGGGATGAGACAGCACGTGGGGGATGGTGGAGGATGAGGAACCCGATCAGCTATTGAAGGTGATCAGTTATTGAGTACTCTATACTGGGGGTTCCTGTTAACTGACTTAGCAGAATTCTTTGGTAAAACTAGTTGTTACAAGGAAGTGTACAGATGAGCCTAGGAGAAGATTCAGGAATCTGACTAAAGTTTGGCCAAGCAAAGAAACTTTATAAACTGAGAAGATAGTTTATTGTATTATAACTTCATGATCTAAAATGACCAATGGGAAAGATTCCAGAGCTACCTAACTATAAGTATGCGTATATTTAACTATGTCTATATATATTTAACTAAGTTCCACACTGAGGTCTGGAACTATTATTGCAATGATGCTATGTTATAATTAGGTTACTTAATATAATTGACTTTATCCATAGATATCATGCCAATAACAAGCAAATGTACCATAAACAAAGTCAAGCCATATATCTTTTCTTTTGTATAATAAACATACATTATTTTTGATTAAAAAAACTTGAAATTATTCTATATAGATATTCTCTCACTCAGTATACATATATTCACTCACTCATTTGCAGAATTTTTGGTTCAGATCTGATGTCTGTCTTTTTTCTGCTTTTCTCAGAGATAAGGAATGCTTAGTACCAAGTTACAGGTGTATGATGGATGTGAATTCCAGACTTGCAAATTCTGTTTCTCTTTACTTCCCTAAAATGAAACGGAAGACTATAATTTTGTTGGTTGTCTTTGTCGACTTCCAGAAGAAAGGACAACTTGAAAGATGGATGACAGTCCTCTAGATTGTTACATTTACCTAACTGCAAAGCTGGTTTTAAAATGGGGAAAAGTCTTCACCTCACTGCAGTGGAATGTGTATTGTTCCTGTTTTGTGCTGTATATATTTGTGTTAGGGAGTGCTGTTGCTCGTGGACTTGGGATTGCTGCAAGTTTTCTCTAAACTGTGAATCAAGTGGGTAGAAGCTGTGGGGGAAGAGAACACACCTCTCTCCCCTGAGGAGAAGCTCTGCAGGAGGGCAGCCATTGTTTCCAGTGAGGCGGCTTAGTAGAAGCCAAGACAGAAAGAACCTTTATTCTCAGATTATCTTTTGAAATCTCAGAAGATGTCAGTTTTCTTATCCTCTGGCAAACCCTTTTCAGCATCCTGTTATGAGGCCCGGACCTGTTTGGCCAAGTCAGCAAATTTCACATAGAGCAGATCAAAACCATTTCCTTAAAGCACTGGAAGGTGAATAGATGTGGGGTTTAGCTGGGAAGTGGGGATGAGAGAGGTACTGCCTGTTTAAAAATTTACTTTATTTTTAGAGGCAGACTCTCACTCTGTTACCCTGGCGGGACTGTAGTGGCACCATCATAGCTCATTGCAGCCTAGAACTCCTGGGCTCAACCACTCTTCCACCTCAGCCTCCTTAGTAGCTAGGACTGTAGGCATGAGCCACCACACCTGGCTAAATTTTTAATTGTAATTATTGTAGAGATGGAGTCTCGCTATGCTGCCCAGAGTGGTCTCAAACTCCTGGCTTCAAGCAATCCTCCTGTCTCAGCCTCCCAAAGTGCTGGGATAACAGAAGTGAGCCACTGTGCCAGTCCTGGTACTGCTTGTTAAGGCCCCGTGAGCACTCTCTAGCCTGAACTGGTTAAGGCCTGAAGATGCCCTATCATAATTGTCCCATAGCTACACCGTGTGGGAATGTAACTGTAGGTGCAAAACCTATCCATTCCACGAATATCTCTTGATTGCCACTTTGTATGAAGTGCTGGGCTCTGTTGTTATAAGTAGAATTTTCTATGCTACAAAAGAAGTAGCACTTGAATATAAATGTCCTCAGCAAGGCAATTTACTTCTATAGAAGGGTGCAGCTCACAGATGGAACAATGGTGAGTGCACACCTGGACAAGGAGGGGAAGGGATTCTTATGCCTGGCGGAGGTCGCCCCTGTTGCTAAGTTGTTCCCCTATTGGCTAGGGTTAGATCGCACAGTCTAGTCTAATTCTGATTGGCTATTTCAAAGGGAGCAGGGGTATGACCTGGAGTGGTGGAGTGGGTAGTTTGTTGGGAAGGACAGTTACGGGCAGGTCAGACCAGTTAAGCAGGGGTCAAAGCAGGTGACCAGAGCAGGTGACCGGAGCAGGTGACTGGAATGAGTCAGGACGGGGAAGGGGACCAGGAGAACAGATGTGAAATACTAATCAGAACTGGTGGTAAATGCTGTTTACTGAAACTACAAGGAAGTTAAACTTTAAAATAGAGAATTAAAGAATAAGAGAGCTGAACATACTGACATACTGATTTTTCGAAGAGAAACATGGGGTTCACTATAACATCTGGGATATGGCAGAGAAAAACCCTTCTAGACCCTGTGGAATTTAGTGCTGAATTTGTTTTGTCATTCAGTTTTTGCACAAGTCTAGTAAGGAGAAAAAGAAGAGGCCTAGAGTTAGAAGATCCCAAAATTTATGTCCTTGGACTTTCTCTGTTAGTTCTATCTCCAGTGAGAACTTGGTCATACTAATCCATCATGATCAATTTGTAAAATGACTTCCTTGAAAACAGTGATGTCAGGTTGGGTTGCACATTAGAATCAGCAGGGGAGCTTTGGAGAAGTACCAGTGCCTGGACCCCACACGTGACCAGATAAATCAGAATTTCTCAGGGGCGGGAGGCTCAGCCTTCAGTATTTTACAGCTCTCCAATGAGTCTAATGAGTGGCCAGCTTTAAGCATAGTGATTTGTTGTATGAATAAGGGAAGTTTGGGAATTTCACTCTTGTGCCATATATAATGTGAATGGCGACATATTACATATATATTTTTAGCATATGGGTAAGGGCCATTTGAATTATATGGCTCCTGCTGCCAGAGCGACCTCTTGAAATTCTACATGAGGCATTTCTGACTGTAGAGTGAAATCACTGTGGGGTTAGGGAAAGAGAATATATGGCCGTGTGAAGGTCCACCAAATCTCACTTCAGGTCCAGAAACTTGATGTGCAGAAAATAGACTCTAAGTTAGAATTTGGATGATGGAATGTCAGTGGGAGGGGGCGCTGTGAGACAGGAATATGCTGACAGCAGATTTTGGGTTGGTCTGGGTGAAAAATGTACACATCGTAAATGCTAAAGAGAGAATCATTTATTTGCCTGGAAGGAATGATAGATAAGGGAATGAGGAATTGGGGAGAGTTAGGAGCCTTGGAAACTCCAGCAAAAATAAACAGGATGCCAAAGTTTATTCCAGGAGAGAAGAAAATGCATGGTGCCACATGCTTAAGTGCTATCTCTTTGCGATGCAGGGCGAGTGTGGCTCTTGTTAAATAAAGGAGGGCTTCACTGAAGTACCGGCTGTGAGTGGGATTAGCCAGCATGGTGTCTCTTTCCTTTCCTGAAACCACTTTACTGAAGTGCTCTTAATTTGGGAGGGAGGTGCCGTGCTTCCTCTGCAGCTGTGGCCCTTCACCTGGAAAATGCAATGAAAGGGGAGTCAGAAAAGGCGAGACTTGAAAAGTACAGTTAGGAGTGGAGAGTCTCTAAATTGTGGTTCTCCCAGGCAATTAAAGAGCAGGTTAGGCTGGGCTGGGAAGCATCACAGAGCAGCCTCTCCTCTCTGAGAGAGGCTGGGGAAGGAGATGGTGCCTTGTGGGTTGAAACAGAAAAGCTGGAAGACAAACAGGGAGGCTTTTCTCTGTGGGAAGACAGGGAAATAGGATGGTCTGCAGAGGGCTCTAAGGGTAAATGAATTAGAGAACTGCTTCCCCCAGTTTCTCTAATTCAACAAAACAAAATGGGATGCAGGTAACACAAGGTTAGCTGTGTTTGCTATAAATTGCGAGGGAGCTACTATCCTACCCAGGGTGGAATTCTGTGTAGTCGTTTACGTTCCAGGCACAACAGCACGGATCCTATTGACTTAATTTTGATTCTGCAGTCGTGGACTCACATTGGTCTAGAATAATTTGTTCCAGCCCTTAATTACTTGAGAGCGACTTGTAAAATAATTTTAAAATTATTTAGAGATATTAATTGAGGATCTTTGGCGTGCCAGGGCCTGTTGTTGACACTGGTGCTATCGAATCAAAACAGAAAACATCCCTTCCCTGTAAAACCGGTGCTCTTGTAGGAATGATGAGATTCTCTTGTTATTTACTTTGTTTTGCCGCTCAGGAGATAAGAAGGATCAGGTTTTATATGTGGCAGATAGGAGGACTAAACCATTTGGGTGTCTTTAAAAACAGAAAAGAAATACATATTTTACCAGTAACCAGGTATTTCAGCTGGGCATGCACTTTGAATTATTTTCTTTCTGATTCATCCTGATTCATCCACAGTTGGGGAAAGTGAGCTAAAGTGAAGTTAACTGGCCTAAAGTGATCAAATCCATGCCCTTGGTCTCGTCAGCACTGTGTTCTCATCAAGTGATCAACTGTCTGTGAACTTGAGATTGACATTGACAGCCAAAGGAAAATCAGTCATGGAGTTATTTACTTTAGTTATTTAAGATAAGGAACTCTAACAATGTAGTAGTTCTGTCTTACCCACAGAGAATATATTCCAAGATCCCCAATGAATGCCTGAAACCATGGGTAGGATTGAACCCTACGTAAACTAGTTTTTTATGTATATATGTACATTTTTAATATATACATATGTGTACATATGTACCTATGAAAAACTTTAACTTATAAATTAGGCACAGTAAAAGATTAACAGTAACAATAATAGAACAATTATAACTATATACTGTAATAAAAAGTGTGTAAATGTGGTCTTTCTCTCTCAAAATACCTTATTGTACTGTATCTACCCTTTGTGTGTTGATGTGAGGTGATACGAAGCCTACATAATGAGGCGAAGTGAGGTGAATGCTGTAGGCATTGTGATATGGGGTTAGGCTGCTGCTGACCATCTGATGGTATAGCAGAAGGAGGACCGTGTGCTTCAGGTGATTCTGGATCATTGAGCCATGATGATGTCAGTGATTGGATGTTGGGAACCAGATGATGTTGATGATTAATGGTTAGGTAATGTATACAGCGTGGAGATGCTGGATGAAGGGATGATTCATATCCCAGGTGGTATGGATTTGGATGGCATGAAATTTTACCCCGTCACTCCAAAGGGCACACAATTTAAAACTTCTGAATAGTTTATTTCTGGAATTGGCCATTTGATATTTTTGGAACAAGGTTGACCACAGGTAACAGAAACTTTAGAAAGGGAAACCTTGGATGGGGATGGGAGAACGACTGTAATTCGTAGAGCACTGTATTTACAATACTCTCAGATGGCGATTTTAACTTATACTCCATTATATTTGTTACATTACTATATGTATACACATATATAAAGAACAAAATAAATCAAACAAATGGAAATATATTCATTTCAGTGTGTGCAACTGGACTTTCTTGAGTCAGATCTCTTTCTCTTTCTCAGATTCAGATGTGCAACAAAACTAATCGTGTCACCTAGAAAAACTTTTTTCTTTTAACAACAAAATAATACTGGCTGCAGGACCCATTCCTTTCCCTACCCACTTCCCTGTGCAAAGGTATTGTGTGAGGACCTGGTATATGCAGTATGATATAGATAACTGTGATACTGTCAGATGGAAACAGCAGTGACTAGGGGGAAGCTGAGCCTCACCTACTGACTACTCAAGTGGAGAACTAACCTCCGAGGCACTGATTTTTTTTTCAGGAGTAGAAGATGGGGTGAGGGTGATACCATTTATTGAGAGACACAGGAGTGCAGCGAGAACTGAATACATGCATCCCAGCTGGAAGCACCTGGGTACCAGTCCACACTGGCACTAAAGTATCACTGATATAACTCAGAAAATGGGTGCTAGTTAATGGGTCTCCCCCACAACTCCTCTTATAACCCTTGTGTGGGGCCTCCTGCTGGAGGACCCTAGATAACCCTTTGTGTGTATTTTTAAAAAAGTGCTTATGGAATATCAGTTTGAAGGAATGCAGAATTCTTAGTTGCCTGTGGGTACCTGTATCTTGGTCTGGCCCTGTGGACAGCAAGGGCTTGATTCCCAGCCCTGCCACTTTCTTAGTTGTGTGCGTTTGGGAAAGTGGTTAATGGCCCATAGTCTTGATTTCCTGGTGTGGAGATAATAATGTCTGCTTCACAGGGATTTTGTGACAATGAAACCAAAACATAGTGAGCAAATGATAACTAATAGAACCAAACTGGCAATGCAACCAGGGCAAACAGTGCCTTCAGGAGGGTCTGGGAATAGATGTCCTTGCTTAGGCACAAAGGAACTCTCAGACGAAATAGCCCCATCCTCCATCCACTTCTGCTGGCTGCCAGTGGGGTCAGTGGGGTGGATCTGCATCAGGGACAAACCTGCCAACAAGGCAGAGCTTCATAAGGGTGGGGGAAACTTAATTATGTGTACAATTAAAAAAAAATAGTTATGAAACAGTTTTGTTCCCCTTAAATTTTGATGTCCAGGGTAAAATCCTTGGTCATGCCATTTTAATTAGAGTGCTGTTTGATTTAGTGTAATCATCGAACTGCATGCAATTCAACCCTCACAAACGTCTTTCAAGTTGGGACTTGTGTCTCCATTTTACTTTTATCTTCGTTTCTATAAGGCCTCCCATATAGTTGAGGATTATAAGGCTAGCGACAAAATGAAAGACTGATCATGTATGTAGTTTATACATAGTTTGCGTATATAAACATGTAGACTTGGACTTTGGTTCTACAGAGTTAAAGGCAAAGATTAGTATTTGTAAATATTGGATGGATGGATTAGTTTTGAGACAGTCACGGAGCTTTTTGGGGTCTTCATTAGGATTTGTATTTTAAAAGTTTGAGTCTGTAGTTTGTATAAACGTTTGAATTCATGAGAAGTAGTCCAGACATTGGAGAAGGAATGAACCTTGGCTGTCACCTAGTCCAACACTTTAATTTTGTAGTTGAGGAAATTGCAGCCTGGAGAGGTTAAATGAAAGACGAGAGGTCTTGGAATTAGTGTCAGAGCTGGGACTAGAACCCACCACCTCATTCTGACATCAGTGCTCTTTGTCTATGGGAAATTGGCCACCTGGGAAGCAGAGCTCCTTGTGACATAGTACACTAGCCACTCTCCCATTCCAAGGCAGTAGTAACACATCTCATCACAAATTGCTGCAATGTTTTAACGTTACTCTAGATTTCCTTGGACATTGAATAGGTTTCAGTGGCCATGCTCCCCACCCCTATCTATTGGTGCTTGTTCATGAACTGCAAAACAATTTTAATAGGACTCAAGAAAACTCATTACATAATTTACCTCCTGCCTTCTTAATCCCTCTCTGCCTTTACTTTCCAAGTGTCCTAGATGTTTCAAAGGCCAGCAGGACAAGCCAACCCCCAGAGAACCAGTCACTTGACTACTTGTTACTGCAGTTCCTTAGCAGCCAGAAAGCTGCAGGGTTAGGTTTGTGGATTGACAATGCACTGATCTAATTACTAAATATTTGTTTGACATTATTAACTTTTTTATGGTAGTTAAAAAACAATCTCAATATTATCCGGATACCTTAGTGTAATGCAATGAAAGCTGAGACTGATAAACATTGTGGCCTTTCAGCTATATGACACTAGGATTGACTTCATATTACTTGTCTTTAGGCAATAGAACAATCAGTTTAAGTAAGAAAATATATTCAAAGTCTTAACATGCTTTAAAAGATATTAAATAGCTTCTGAAAACATTTACTTAAAAATATGTCAATAATTTGCTGTGTATAATAAAGTTGCTTTGGAAGTTTCTTTCTCTTATAATATTTAAGTAGAAATAGAATAATTAGTGTTCTATTTTAGTGAGTGATTTCTCTTTTCTTCCATTAGAATATTTTTTTCTCTGGAATCGGAAACAAATGGGTTATGGAATAATGTGTTGCCATGGGAGAATCTTATTTAAATCTCTGTGCTCTTTGGAAGCTTTCAGTTTCTTTACATCTCGAATCTTCTGGCTCTCTACTTCTTTTATTTTTATTTTTGGCTACCAAGCATTTGCCATCTTTTTGTATTGTTGCTGGATTCCTGACTCCCTGGTTGACCTCAAGTTCTCAAGCTGCTAAAGATATGTGGCACAAACTTAGAGAGATCACTTAGAGAAAAATCTCTTATTTATCCCTGCCAGGAAGGCAGAAAACAATTCAAAACAACAGGACATCTTCCTGGCTTTAGTGACATTTGAAGAAAGTTTTACATTTACTTTTATTTGATGTTTGTGGAATGTATACTTTATATCAGGAACTATGTTAGTTCCTTTGTAAAGAAATGGTGAGAAAACAGGTAGATTATCTATTTTTTTTTTAGCTGGGATTTTTTAAATTGCATTTTAGGTTTTGGGGTACATGTGAAGAACATGCAAGATTGTTGCATAGGTACACAGATGGCAGTGTGATTTGCTGCCTTCCTCCCCATCACCTGTATCTGGCATTTCTCCCCATGCTGTCTCTCCCCAACTCCCCACCCCCTGCTGTCCCTCCCTTCTTTCCCCCCAACAGACCCCAATGTGTAAGGCTCCCCTCCCTGTGTCCATGTGTTCTTAAATATCTCTGCTTTGAACAAATAATACGTGTAGTCACTCTTACTTCATATACAACTCAATTACTTGTGTTTGAGAGGCTGGTTACTACCGCTTCTATTTTATACTATGGTTCATCACCTATGCCTACCAGCACGTTTCTGAAATTGTGAAATAATGGGCTATGCAATGTGAAAACTTTAAGATCGCTGCAGGTGTTTGTTATAGTTTCATGAGTCTTCATTTGAAACTAAAATAGTCAGCATTCCCTTTTTAAAATTCTTGTTTGTGTACCCACAAACTACTGAAATTAGAGAGTTAAAAAACAAAGTATGAGCACTGAAATAGTTCAACTCTAACTTGATCCCTAGATAAACACTTACTTCCTTTCAATAAACAGCCAGTGCACTGAAAATAATTAGACAGAGTCAACGTATTCTGCTTCCTTAGAAGAAAAGCTTTTCTTTTTCTGTTTTGTTTTTATAAAAATCTTAAATGGAACTTTGTTGACAGCTTATCCACTGATATGTTTCTACATGATTGTTTAAAGAGTGGTTATGGCAATTAGTGTCTTTTTTGTACACTTTGCAATTTGTGGGTAAATCTGTTTGCTTCACAGAATCTGCTATTTTGAGTTTTTAGCCAAACAAATGTCAACACATTTATATTTTAAGCTTTTTATTTTGCCTTTGAAAAAGCCAACATTTTCAAATAATACCTTCATTAAAAGTACACTTTTTGCAGTTATCCTTTCATTATTTTGTCTTGGTTGCCTTCCAGTTATAAGTTTTCTTTCCCCATCCTTATAACTGTTAAAATTAATTGTGGAGTTTCACAATTTTCAGCATACAGGGGTATAACTATAAGATATTTTCCAAAGAAGACTCTCAGTTATGGACAGCAAAATGGAATGAGTTATTTTTGCCTGTGCAAAATCTGTCTTATATTAGGTTTGCATAAATAAACTGCTTAAATGCTATATTAGCCAAGGTATTTAATGCTCATTTCTGTAACAATCAAAATTTCAGTGACATAGCAAAACAAAAGCTAATTTATTCCTCACATTGCAGTCAACGTAGACACAAGTCTCTGCCCAAAACAGTTTCTCAAGGAAAGAAATTGCTTCTGTCTTCTGGATTCTTTAGCTAATAGCACCAGGGTTATCCTCGGATGAACACAGTGGCCTTTGGAACTATTGACTGCTTCCTTATAGAAGAGTCAAAGCTTTTCTTTCATATTCTTTTGAACACATCTAGCTATATAATGATCCTACTTCCAAAAGAAACTTGGGAATTTAAGAGGACACTGACTTTGATGAGTTTTTATTTTTAAAAAATAAATAGGTAGCCAAGTTGGAAGTGAAGGCTGAGAAGTCCTAGGGTATGGGGACCATTCTGTGACTTCCCTGAACACTGAGTCCATATGAGCATAACTAACATTTGTTAAACAGCTGCTATTTGTGAAAAGGCTCATTTAATTTTCTGATTTGATCATTACAAGAACTCTCAATTTGGTATTGTGTTTTTCTTTTAAATTTTATAGATTGGAAAATTGGATGTCAGATATAAAAAATGGCTTCCAGGCCGGGCGTGGTGGCTCACGCCTATAATCCCAGCACTTTGGGAGGCCAAGGCGGGTGGATCACGAGGTCAAGAGATCCAGACCATCCTGATCAACATGGTGAAACCCCGTCTCTACTAAAAATACAAAAATTAGCTGGGCATGGTGGCGCACGCCTGTAGTCCCAGCTACTCTGGGAGGTTGAGGCAGGAGACTTGCTTGAACCCAGGAGGCAGAGGTTGCGGTGAGCCGAGATCGCGCCACTGCATTCCAGCCACCAACAAGAGCAAAACTCCGTCTAAAAAAAAAAAAAAAAAAAAAAAAAAGGCTTCCAAGCTGTATAACCAGTGAATTCTAGACTGTATAGAAGAACCCACATGTGCTTTTCTTGAATTTGTGTCCTTTCTGAAGAGTTCATGTTTCTTCGAAATATTGATCATGGAGGTTTCTTTTCCAGTAATTCCATACAAATTTTTCATTATAGTTGTTAAAGAATTTTAGCAAGAAGTCTACACAAGAAACCTAGTACTCATGGTGAAACCCCGTCTCTACTAAAAATTTAGTATGTTATTTCATAACATTTAAAGATTCCTTTTGATGGACACAACACCCTGACAGATAAAGGAGAGAACTCTTCTCATTACATTCAGCTCCAAAGGAGAGAAGGCTGCAGTGTTACCATGTGGAGGTTGCCCCAGGTGACAGCAGGCTGGCACTGCAGGGGCAGCTTATGCATGGTGAGCCTGTGGGGTGAGCTGGGTTTCCCAGCCTCCTTGTGGATTGGCTAATTTAAATCAATTTGCTGTCTTCAGTTGTCTGGTACCTGGCCCTGGGATGATTAGGGCTGATGCATAGCCCCATAAAGAAGATGGTTGCGGGTATGAACTTTGCTGCTGAAGAAGGGAATGAACAAGCCTTTAGCCAGGGCCTCAAAACTGGGTCAAGACAGCGTTTAAGAAAATGTATTATACCCAGTCAAAGCAATTGCCAATCAAAGAATTTAAGACACTTTCATCTTTAACTTGAATAACAGACATAGCTGAAACTGAGTTTCAATATTAATTAGACAGTATTAAGTATCTATCTGTACTATACAATCACATAGTTCCATTTAGGTTAGAAATTGTGAAGCAATTATGATTTTGCTAGTTTTTCTCAAGCTACATTGGCCACTTTACAAGTGACATGGCATGCTATTGGTCATAGATCAAAATGCTGTGCTCTCTCCCCAGGTTTCAAGTTCAGCACTAATGCATTCTAATAGTAAATTATTATTATTTTTTAAGATTACCTCTCACTAAATTCTCACACATGAAATTTATGAAGCAGAAACCCAACATGAAGGATTACTTAGGACATATTTCAGTGCCAATCAAATGTTATCAGCAACCATCATGAGTCACTCTTTCTACTAAGTGAGTGTCAAAAACTGACGTCTTTGGCTTACTGTGAAAAGTTCCTGTATGTAATAGTTGTGAATTATAATTCATCAAAACTCATGCTTGCAAGTTAAAATGTTCAAATAATATTTCATTTCAAATACAGTGTCTAACAGGTGTTCAAAGTGACATGTGAGTACTGCTTTTTATGAGGCTCTGTAGATTGTGGCATCTGGTAATATATTACTTGTAATTTCAACTTCTCAGTGGCATACTTGGAAAGTATCTGAGTGACTGTCTTCAGATGAACATGGCCCTTGTGTCAAAATAAAAGTTCAGGCTGTAGAAAATTACAAAATTATGAAGCTCTTTATACAAAACTAGGATCTGCCTGTTTTTTTTGCAGTGCAAATAAAGGAAGCAATCTTTGTGTAATTCATCTGTGTTTGAAATCCCCTTGCATTGTAGTAAAGTGTTTTTTAATTGACTGGTAAATCATAGAATGATCAGGTTAGCAAATTGTTTTTCTCTTTTATTCTGTGCTGACTCTGGGGAGCACTGGGCTGTTTTATGGTAACTATTGTTTTAGTCTTTTTTTCCAATGAACTGCTATAACCCCTATATCAGATAAACAGGTCCAAAAGGAGAAACATTAAGTCCAGGTGTGATAATTCAGATACTCCTAGAATTAAGTAAATATAACACTCCTCCCTCAGTATTATTGAATTTGAGACTTCTTATTAGCAACTGAAAGATTCAAGCTTTGTGAAAGCCTGCTTCCTGCCAGAGAAATTTGAAAATGGAATGTTTGCTAATAACTAGGTCTGGCTTTACAGTATTTCCTCAGACCAAGCCTGGGGCTGCACTATACCACTCCAACAGCAAATCTGGCCAACTGTATAAAAATGAGCAGCCTTACAATGATGAAACAATTCACAAAGATAGTAGACTTTAAGTTCTTCGAAAATTTTTCCTTTGTATTATTTGGTAGTGATAGCTGATATCTGTATCAGTTGGAAATTATAGTTGATAATATTCTAAAGATCAAGGTTGGGGTGGAATCATGAAGTTTAATTTTGTCTAACTTCTTTTCCATTTTCATCCTGTTCTTTCTTCGTCGATACTTTTAACCATCATTCATTTAGGTTTTTCTTGTATGTGTCTTTCTAAAATGACTTTGTTCTCAACCCTTTATGAATTAATTCTAATTGTGACATTAATTGGAAGCAGTCTTTTTGAAGATTGTGAAAATTCCCAAGGCTTCCAGGTCCAAATAATTTTATCTTAGAATACACTCTTCAGGGATTTAAATTTGGGCACAGAAGCCCTCACATCATATTATTTAAACAACTTCTATTTGGCCTACCTGAAAGGAAAATTCAAATCGTCAGTTTGTGCTGTTCATCTTTTTCTTTCCCCAACATTAGCTCTGTTACCATGCACATAGCTATTTCCAAATCATTGAAAATTCATTTTTTCAAAGCTACATTTAGTATACTAATTCTATAATTTTGCCAGAGGAATCAGATCTGGTATATCTTATTGCTTAATATTTCAAGCCCTTCATGCCTTTTATATGCTGCTGCTGCAAAGTCATTCTCTGTATTAATTTTATACTCACCATTTGAATCACTGCTGTGCTCTGGGAGCTATTGGTATGGATGAAGCATTATAAAATTTTATTGTATTTTTATTACATAACCGTTATACCAATAAACATATTGAAAGGAAACTATTGGTGTTTAACATGTAACAAATTCTCAGCATAATGTTATTAGAAACCTTCATTTAATGCATGACTAAACCTTGTTTCGTAGACGCACTTGAGTTGAATGAGAACCAGTTCAATATTACTTATGGTAACAAAAATGCCCTAATAGAAGAGAGATGTTCAATGTACAATTTGTACTCATGTCTGTTATTGAAATGGAAATAATAGGTTCATGCATAAAAACAGAAGAAGGAAAAGCATAGCAGGGCTATAGAAATATAATCACTTAAAAATACATATTGTTTTGATATTTTAAGTAGATCGCGTTAAGTTAATCTTTCCACTGCCTGACACAATTCACTAAAATAAGAAAGAAAGCATTCATACGGTTCAGAGGCCAGGATTAATTAGGCAATATTCTGAATGGCTCTGGGTTCACTGCTCTCAGATCGTTTTGATTGTTGCTCTTTTGCAGTGGTAGTAAGTGCAGTGCAATTATATGATTCATATCCCAGATTTAAAAATCTTTACATTTCATAGGATTGCATATTGAGAGAGGCATGGAGATTTAATCACACTGATCTCAATAATACTAACGACAAATGGGAAAGTCAAAGCTAGAGTAATAGAGCCAATGATTCTTTACCATATCCACTTACCTTTTATAAAATATTTCCATGGCTATTCTGAATTTGAATACTTCACACAAATGTTTTAAAATTTGGAAACACTGATTAATTTCAAGAATATTGTGGAGCATTTTGAGGTATTTGTATAACTCTGATTGTATACGTACATACACACATATATAAACAGAGAAGAAAAGTGGAATCTGGAATATTTGATCCAGAGTTTTTGCATTTTTTTCTCTAATTTACTTAATCATGCACTTTTCTGGAATATAGAAATTTGTCTGTAGGTGTGACTAATGATCAAATATTGCAGATTTTAACTTCCTGAGGAACACATAGAATATCCAAAATGTTATCTGCATTCTTTGTGAGTAATATGGTACAGCGTGCTTTGCTGTAGTTTGAGGAATGGAAACTCTGCAAAGAAAAAAATAATCTGGATATCAAAGCCTGACTCAGAAGTCATAGGAGCAGTTAAAAGAAACAGGACTTCTTTATATTTATGGCTAATCCAGCTTTTGGAAACATCTAGCTATTAATAAACATGGATATTTAAAAGGATACTGAATAACATCCCTTTCTCTTCCCGTCTAAGCCCAGAGCCAACTGGGTTAAAGATTTGAGTCAAGTAAGAGTAAAACTCAAAATATCATTTATGGTGAAGTTAAGGGTGAAGGATGTGATTTGAATTTGATGTGGTCACACAGATATTTGGATAATTCTACCACTGATGTAAACTCATGCATCAAATCACAGGAGAGTTAATACAGGGTCTTGCCTGGCCTGGTGTCTCCTGTATGAAGTAGCTGAGACTTCATTCAAAGGATTTTGGCCTAAAACTTAAAATCAAATTTAATGTTTAAAATTTGCAACATGTTTTTGTTGGAGAACAAAGTGATAAGGAATAAAACTGACAATGAAAATCATTAGTATTTTTTAGAAAATCTGGAGGAAATAGATAAATCTCTGAAAACATACAACCTCCCAAGACTGAATCAGGAAGAAATCAGAACCTTGAACAGAACAATATTGAAGTCTAAAATGGAATCAGTAATAAAAAATCCACCAACCAAAAGAGACCTGGACCAGACAGATTCACAGCTGAATTTTACCAGATGTATAAGGAAGAGCTAATACCAATTCTACTAAAACTATTCCCAAAAATTGAGAAGGGACTCCTCCTTAACTCAGTCTATGAAGCCAGTATCATCCTGATATCAAGGTCTGGCAAAGACACAACAAGAAAGAAAACCACAGATCAGTATTCCTGATGAACATAGAGGCAAGAGGCAGTAATCGTCAACAAAAACTAGAAAATCAAATCCAGCGGCACATCTAAAAGTTAATTTACCATGATCATGTAACCTGTATTCTTGGGATAAAAAATGGTTTCACATGTGCAAATCAATAAATGTGATTCACTACATAACAAAATGAAAAACAAAAATCACATGATCATCTCCATAGACACAGAAAAAGTTTTTAATAAAATCCAACATCCCTTTATGATAAAAACCGTCAATGAATCAGGCATAAAAGGAACATGCCCCAAAATAATAAAAGCTATCTACTACAAAACCACAGCCAATGTTATACTGAACAGGCAGAGCTGAAAGCATTCCCCTTAATAACTGGAACAAGACAAGAATGCCCATTCTCACTACTTTTATTCAATGTAGTACTGGAAGTCCTAGCCAGAGCAATCAGGCAAGAAAAAAAAGTAAAAAACATCCAAATAGATAAAGAAGATGTTAAATTATCTCTTTCGTTGATGATATGATTCTATACCTAGAAAACCTCAAAGACTCTGCAGAAGATTCTAGAACTGAAAAACAACAACAGTAGTTTCAGGATACAAAATCAAAGTGCAAAAATCAGTAGAAATTCTGTACACCAATAATGCTCAAGCTGAGAGTTAAATCAAGAATGCAATACCATTTACAGTAGCTACAACAGAAAATAAAATACCTAGGAATACAACTAACCATGGAGGTAAAGTTATCTATAAGGAAAACAAAAAACACTCCTGAAAGAAGTCAGATAACACATGCAATGGAAAAACATTCCATACTCATGGATTCAAATAATCAATACTGTTAAAGTGGTTATACTGCCCAAAGAAATGTAGAGATTCAACATTATTCCTATCAAAGTATCAATTTCATTTCTCATATAAATGGAAAAGACTATTCTAAAATTTATATAGAACTACAAAAGAGCCTGAATGATCAAAGCATCCTAAGCAAAAAGAACAAAGCTGAAAGTATCGCACTACCTGACTTCAAACTATATTACAAGGCTATAGTAACCAGAAGAACATGGTGTTGGTACAAAAACAGACACACAGACCAATGGAACAGGATAGATAACTCAGAAATAAAACTTCACACCCACAACTATCTTATCTTCAACAAAGCCAACAAAACCAAGCAATGAGGAAAAGACTTGCTATTCAATAAAAGGTGCTGAGATTACTGGCTAGCCATATGCAGAAAATAAAACTAGACCTCTGTTTTTCACCATATACAAAAATTAACTCAAAGTGGATTAAAGACTTAATTGTAAGACTGAAAACTATAAAAATCCTAGAAGAAAATTTAAGAAATACCCCTCTCAACATTGGCCTTGGTGAAGAATTTATGACTAATCATGAAAAGCAGATGCAACAACAACAGAAAAATTGAAAATGAGAGAGACCTAATTAAACTACAGAAAAAGTAACTATCAACAGATTAAAACAGGTAACCTACAGAATGGACAAAATATTTGCAAACTATGGATCTGTTGAAGGTCTAATATCCAGAATCTGTAAAGAAGTTAAATAATTCAACAAGTTAAGAAAAAACCTCATTAAAAAATAGGCAAAATGCATGAACAGATGCTTCTCAAAACAAGACTTACAAATGGCCAAAATCATAGAAGAATGATCATCAGCATTAATAATTAGAGAAACATGAATCAAAACTACAATGAGATACCATCTAACACTGGTCAGACTGTCTATTCTTGAAGAGTAAACAAATAATAGATGTTGACAAGGTTGTGGAGAAAAGAGAATGCTTATACAGCGTTGGTAGGAATATGAGTTAGTTCAGCCTTCGTGGAAAGCAGTTTGGAGATTTCTTGGCAAAGTTCAAACAGAACTACCATTTTGTCCAGCAATCCCATTATTGGGTAGATACCCAAAGGACTATAAATTGTTTTGCCAAAAAGACATCTGCACTCATATGTTCATCACAGCACTATTCACAATGGCAAAGACATGAAATCAACCTAGATGCCATCAATGGTAGATGAGACAAAAAAAAAAAAAAACCAAAACACAATGGAACACTACAAAGCCATAAAAGAGAACAAAACCTGTCCTTTTCATCAACATGGATGCAGCTAGAGACCAGTATCCTAAGCAAATTAACACAGGAATAGACAAATACCACATGTTCTCACTAAACATTGAGTACACATAGATAAAAGGATAAGAATAATAGATATTGGTTGCTATTAGAGTGGGAAGAAAGAGGGGGCGAAGGCTGAAAAACAACCTATTAGGCACTATGCTCACAAGTGATGTGATGGTATCATTTGTTCCCAAACCTAGGTGTTGTGAAATATACCCATGTAACAAGCCTACACATGTACTGCCTGAACCTAAAATCTGAAATTTAAAAACAAATCATTTGTATTTTTTATTCAAAAATCATTTTATAAAATAACAGATTGTATCAATGTATTGTAATTTTAAGGATTTTTTTTCCTATTTTACTTTAAAATGTATTTGATTTAGAATGCAGAAGAAAATAATCTTTTATATTTACATTATATCTTCATTTTATAGCACCCACTAATTCTAAAAGTTTGCACTTCTTTCCTTGAGTTTTCTAGGTGTGTTATTTGCAGACACTGATTTTTGTTTGTTTGTTTGTTTCTACTTGCCTGTATCTTAACACTTTGGCATACTTAGGTTTATAATTTGCTGGTCAACTTCCTTCTTTGAGCACATATCTTGAAATATTTGTACATACCTTAAGTGTAAAGAGAATAAAAATTACGTTTTGAAGGGCACCGTATATTTTATTTGACAAATGTTGATTAAAGTTAATATATTTTTCAGGAAACCAAAAAGGTTAGGTTAGTCTCTTCATAGTCTACATATTTTTCATTCTTTTATATGTTAAAATATTTTTATTCAGCTACATTTAAATATTTATTAGACATTTGTGTCTATTTTTATGTTATATTTTATTAATGATATATAAGACCTTATTTCATGGTGAAAGTTCTAAAATCCTCTACCTAAAGCCAAAGATATGTGTTAAAAATTACAAATACTAATATTTATCTTTAACTTACAAATATAGTCATTATTGTATGGTTACATTTCCATGAAAATAAAAAAAACACAAATAATCATATCTTGACTCTTTGAAGTCAATTGAAGATTGAGAATATTTTTATATATCTTCATATAACATCTTTTAACATGCATTAATGTTAAGAATAAAACATTAATATTTAGAACAGAATATGTCTATAAATTGGAAAAATTATAATATTCAGATAAATGTTTTGGAAACTGCATCTTTATCTCATTTATACGTTTGAAACCATATTCCTACTGATAGAGCTACTGTGAGTCATGAGCCTTGAAAAATGTCACTTTTCCTAACTGCACCATCACACATACAACACTCTAATTGAAAAGCTGCTCTCAGAAATCTTCACATAACATAAGCCTGTTCTTATTTCAGATTTCTCATGAATTTTTTCTTTTCAGAAAAGCTATTCTAACAACCATAATAGGATTTTTCTTCTTTTTTTGCCTCCTTACTCTTCTTATTTTCTTTCTACTAGGAATATATTAAAGAAGATTAGTATTAGATTTCTTAAAGTCTTTATTACCTAAGATCTTTGAAAAGTAGTTATAATGGTGAATAATATTTATAGAACATGGGTTTATGCAAGATCCGTAGGTCATTTAGTCTCCCCCTTCTGAGAAATAATGACTACCTACACAGAAGGAGTAG
This sequence comes from Cacajao melanocephalus, assembly GCA_963573385.1. Taxonomy (NCBI): domain Eukaryota; kingdom Metazoa; phylum Chordata; class Mammalia; order Primates; family Pitheciidae; genus Cacajao; species Cacajao melanocephalus. The sequence goes on along the minus strand of CAUYLG010024439.1, from coordinate 70,283 downwards.
GTGGAGGGGCAGGACTTGAGAGGAAAATTTGATCCTAGCTTCAACTGGCTTTGGGGCCTAGGCTCTTACACACAGCATCGTCTGCTAACTGCAAAAGGAACACAGCACAAAACAACATACAACACACATCTGTGAACATTTTCCTTAAACTTTTGCTTTTTGGCTTTTGTTTTCCAAATTCACATAAATTTATTTAATTCATTTTCTACCTTATATATTTATAAATTTATATAAATATCTAAACTATGTATTTTTATATGTATACATAAATTTATAACTGTATTTCTATATTTTTAAATTTATATATTATAAATTTATATACATTCATATATTTATAATATATAAATTTATAATTATATTATATTTTTATATATTATATATTTTTAAATATAATTTTTATTTGTATTTTATTTTAAATTATATTTATATGTTTATAAATGTATAGGCAGAGAGTCAATTAAAAATATATAAGGTAGAAAGTATTGTTTTGATCTATGTATACATTGTATAATGATTAAATCAAGCTGATGAGCACATTAATTAATTCAGCGCCTCAGCAATTTTTTGGTAGTCAAAAAGTTTAAAATCTACTCTTTAGCAATTTTGAAATCCACAATACGTTACTATCGTCTGTGGTTACCACAGGGTATAAGAGATCACTGAGACCTAGTCCCCCTGTCTAACTGAATCTTTGTACCTTTGGACCAACATCTTTTTTTGACCAACCCACTCTCCTACCCAAGACTGTGAACCGTCATTCTACACCCCTGTTAAGTTTGACTTGTTAATTTTTGTGCTTTAATTTAAAAGAGTGATGGTTCTCATGTATTGAAATGATTTGGCAATATCTCTACTCATTTAATATACTGTAAGTGAGCAGAGTAATGAAGTCATTTTAAATGTCCTTTTTAAATGTCCTTATTACAAGGAAATGTTATATTGCCATTGACATTCTTACTTTTATTTATACCTTTAATATGACCAACTAGTAAACTTTGTAAATGTTTTTGTAAATAATAGCTACATTTGACTTCTGAATGTTAAAGAAAAATAATTACTTGAGTAATATCTCGTAAATCTCATAAGTTGTTCTTATTCGATATGTATTATTTTCTTCTATTGAATGTGTTACATAATTCTTAAACTTCACTTTATAATAAAATATTTAGAGGATATTATGCTTTTTGCCCACATAATTTTAATATTTATTATTTATTTATTGATCCACTGCTTCATTTTTGTCACTCTTATTGACAGAAAAAGAAAATTAATATTAATACATATGTAATATTTCACATACAGTTATTTGGATGGTACTTAAGTTTGGATACCATGGCTAATTAACAATTCTGAAAATCTCTAATAAAGACACTACCAGTTTATTTTTAAAAATCACTCTAACCCAGAGATCTTTCTTTAAAAATACCTTATTTACAATATTTACATTTCAAAGTTTTGTCACAATATTTAAATGGTAAACTGTTTAAAAAAATTTTGTAATATATTGCCTTGGAGAACAGATAGTAGATTGGTAGAGAGATGGTTAAGTAGAGATATATAGATATACTCAATGAATGAATTAATTATAACATTTTGCCATTAAACAGACATGACCATAATCTCAGATTTAAAAATATATAAGAAAAATGGGGTGTGAAGATACAGTTTAGCTCTTCAAAATAATAGAGACATTCTTGACTGTTGCTTATTTGAGTAAGGTGGTGATGATAGAAATTATTTCAAGAATATTAATAATGATTAGAAGTTGATGGTGATAAAGAAATTCCTAATATTCTGATTTTAAGTGTTAGGGGAGAATATTATTTTTAGACATGTATTTTTGAAAAGTAAATCTAGATTTTACTATTTTATCCTGGTCACTAATGTTAATAATTTCTGAATCAGTGCACAGTCAACTTTCCAGGTGTATAAAGGAAGCTGCTGATAAGAGCTATAAGGAAATCTAAATATAAAATCACCATGTTATCATATTGCTAATGGGTACCACTGAATAATTCAACACGAATAATAAGGAATAAAAATCTGTCTCATATTTCTGCATTATGATTCAAGGTGGTAATTTCCTTCTAATAACCTAAGTCAGTGCCTTTTATTTTTCTTTGAAAGATTTTTAAGCAAATGTTTTGCTTTTGCTTTATTCAACGTGAAGGGAAAAATAGAGAGGAAGAGTGGGGTGGCAATGGGCATTCAACTAGAGGGTCAAGATTTATCAAATGGTTGATGCTCTTTGTCACTCAGTTTCAGGAAAGGGCTGTGGACTTCAGAAGGAGACTGTTTAATGTCAATTTCCTGTTATAGAAGCTGGAAAGTGAAAGAAAGGAACTCAAACAAAAGATGACAGAGTTCTTAGATGTCATCCCTATTTTTTTTCTTTTTCTTTCTTTCTTTTTTTTTTTTTGCTGCTGTTTGTTTCTGTGGATTCCTTTTATTTTTGCCTATAGCCAAGTTTAGAGTTGAGGAGAAAGAGGAAGTGGCATCATGGTAAAACTTTGTAAACCTATCATTTTAAAAGGATCTTTCTGAAAGCAAAATTATATTTTCAAGGTAGTATTTAGAGCTCTTTGAATGATTTGTCAGTTAAACTTTACTGTTGAAAATATAATTTTCATTATATGTCTCATCAATATATGTATATATATATATATTTAAACTGTAAGCAGAATTTATAGGAAGCATTTTGAAAGGTATTCCAATAAAGAAATAGCATAGTAATCACAAAATGGCTCCTGGTACATAGTGGCTTGATAATGTTGATATGTATCCACAGAACTTCATCAATATTTATTTATTATAGGGAGCCTATGTAGTCCTAGAGCATATACAGGGCATTTTGGATGAAAACACATTTCACAGAATTTGGATTTAAATCAAAATATTGAAACTTATTTTTGAAAAATAAAAACACATTTATTTTTCTCATAGAGTTTAGATGTTACATTCATTTGCTAGGGCTGCTATAAAAGTAAAATTAAACTAAACTGTTTGGTGTGAGTGACATAAATATATTGTCTCACCATTTTGGAGGCTAAAATAGAAGATCAGGGTGATGGTGGGTTGGTTCCTTCTGAAGGCCAAGAGGGAGAATGTGTTTCATATCTCTCTTCTACCTTTTGGTGGTTGCTGGGAATCTCGGTTATTCCTTAACTTAGATGTATTAGCCCCATTTCCACCTTCACGTTTAAAGGGTATTTCACCTCTGGGTGTGTCTGTGTGCCCATATTTCCCTTCCTTCCCCTTCCCTCCTCTCCCCTCCCCTCCCCTCCTTCCCTTCCTTTTTCTTTTCTTTTTCCTTTCCTTTTTTTCTTTTTCTTTGTTTCTTTCCTTTCTTTTCCTTCCTTTCTTTCATTTCTCTGTTCCTTTCTTTTTCTGTTTTCATCAGCTTTTTGTTTAAACTGTCTCACACTGTTGCTATTTAAAAAAAAAATCTGCTGATTCTCAGCAAAAGTACTAGGCAGACATTATTTGCAATGAGGGAGTTCTGAGTCAAGTCAGATACAGGTAAAAGCTGTCTACTGTCACAATCTTTTAAAACTGTCCTAGAGGTTCTAACAAGTGTCATTGGGAATAAAATGAAATAAAAGCCATCTTTTTTAGAAAATGACATGTAAAATGAATCTGTATTTGCAGAAGACGTGATCTTCTCCAGAAAATTCTAGAGAATCCACAAAAAAGCTATTAAAACTAATAAAAAGTAGGGGAGGATTACAGAGCATTGTTGTCCAGAACAGGCCAATCTGTAGAGACAGACAATAGATAATTTGTTTCTATGGGCTAAGGGGAAGGAAGAATGGGAAGTGATTGCAATATGTGAAGATTATTTTGGTAACATGAAAGTTCTTTGGAATTAAATAATGGTGATAATTGCATAACTTGTGAATATATTAAAACCATTCAATATACATTTTAAAACGGTAAATCTTATGGTATGTGAATTATATCTCAAATACCTTTTAAAAAGAGAATGGGGCCTGGTGTGGTGGCTCACACCTGTAATCCCAGTGCTTTGGGTGGCTGAGGATCACGAGGAGTTCAAGACCAGCCTGGCTAGCATGGTGAAACCCGTCCCTACTAACAATACAAACTTAGCTGGGCATGGTGGTACACAAGTGTAGTCCCAGCTTGGGAGGCTGAGGAAGGAGAATCACTTGAACCCTGTTGGTGGAGGTTGCAGTGAGCCGAGACTGCACCACTGCACTCCAGCCTGGGCAACAGAGTGAGACTCCCTCTCAAAAACAAACAAACAACAACAACAACAACAACAAAACAAGATAGACAGATAGATAGATACAGGGCATGGTGGCTCATACGTGTAATCCCAGCACTTTGGCTTTGGGAAGCCAGGGTGGGCAGATCATGTGAGATCAGGAGTTCGAGACCAGTCTGGCCAACATGGTGAAACCCTGTCTTTAATAAAAATACAAAAAATTTGCCAGGCTTGGTGGCCATGCCTGTAGTCCCACCTCCTTGGTAGGCTGAGGCAGGAGAATTGCTTGAACCTGGGGGCGGAGGTTGCAGCGAGCCAAGATCATGCCATTGCACTCCAGTCTGGGCAGCAGAGTAAGACTCCATCTCAAAATAAAATAAAACAAAATAAAATAAGAACGGTTTTGGTCTTCTAATTCTGATCATGAGACAATAATTGATGGATATTACTGTCTCTCCCGCCATTAACCACCAGAAATGGATAAAATGTGTCATGGGAACTTTTGAAGAACTGGGGAACATGTTGTAAAGTGCTGTCATTTGTGAGAGACAGAAAATGCATAGGATGAGCCTCACTCTTGCCTTGGCACTGTCTGAGTTTAAGCATATGAAGAGGGAGCCCAAGCAGAATACAGTGGTTAGTCTCCTTGCAGCTCACGAGGCAATTATCTAATTTCAGTAGTATCAGACAATCCAGAATTTGAGAGGTAGGTGTCCAGTGTTGAGGAAGTTATTTAGGGATATTCAGAAGTATGCTGAAGAGGGAGGGTTTCCATCCCTTTTGTGATTTTGTGGCCATGGTCTGGTCTCTGCATGTGAAGGGTAAGACCCTGGAGGCCTAGCAGAGAATTACTGTTAAGAGGCAGAGAGGTGAATGGATATTCCAGATTTGTTATGTGTTGGTACATAGTGAAATTCTATGCCAGCATTAGTGGATGCACATTGTAGACCAATTCATATATTTAGTTGAGATTTCCACCTCAGGGATAAAAAGCCTGCCCTGAATTTTGGGTTATATCCTATGATAGAGAATAAAATTCAAATAGTCATATATTACTAAGAAGTGAAACAAGCTTGACAGTAGCAAAGGAAGTACCAGTAACATAACTATTTGCCAGAACAAAACTCAGCGTGCTTTAAATTGAGACACCACAATCCAGGTCCTCTACAATGTATCTTGCACAGCATCTAGGAGACAATAAAAATATTAGATATCTAAAGTAGCAATAATTTAATGATTGAAATTATACAAAATATGGTCTCCAGTCACTATGAATTTATATTAGAAATCAATAATAATACAATATCTAGAATTATTTTATTATTAGGCCACATACTTCATAAGGGAAAGAGAATATATTTTGCATATCAAAAAGACAAATAATAAGAAGTAAGATTGGGAAACAAAATAAAAAGCAGAACAAAATATAAAATTAACAAAGCAGTTTGTTTCTGGAAAACTGATAAAATTGAAAAATTAACAAAGACTGATTAACAACTTGATAATTATTTACTAGGGTACTGAACAGAGCAAGGAACAAGCTTAGGGAGGGGAAGATAAGATTGCTGGAAAATATACAGATAAAGTGTAGAGCACAAAAAGATTTAAGAAATACATGAAGCAGCATAAGAGATACATAATGTCTAAAAGGTAATAAGTGTGCAATTAGAGTAATAGAAACACATTACAACGCACACACACACACACACACACACACAGAGACACACACCCCTCAGGCAGGTACTGCAGAAATGCACCAGCAAACTGAAGATCAGTAAAAAAACTAGAGACAAATGTAACATTTTGGAAGGAAAATATCAATTTTAATATAAGCAAAATAATAAGCAAAGGCAAAATTATTAAAAGCAAAATTATTATTAATGACTAATTTATCAGAAAATATGCAAGAGAAATTATGGTAGAATAAGGATTGTAAAGTGACAAATTAATTGAAAGTCTAAAATTCTACACATAGTTAAATACATTTCAATTTATGGGCCAAGCATATATTTATAAATATATTCCTGGTAACATCAATCATAAATCCAAACTGAAAACCATTCAAATGACCATCAAGAGCAGAATTTAAAATACATTGTGCTATGATAATATAAAGTAATATAACATACAAAACCTTACATTTGGTATTAATGCTACACAGATCAACATGGATAAATCTCAAGAATTTAATATTGAGTGATGTAAGCAATATATACAATATTTATACATTTTAAAAACAAGCAAAATTAATTTATTCCTATAGTCAAAACATTTTAATATCTTACAAGTTTCATTACGAAGATTGTAGAAATAAGCATGCTTGTTTGACTTTGGGTGTGACCATGTTGTTCTGGTCATACTCTTCAGCTAGATTTGGGAAAGAAGTGGGCTCAGAAATGTTGGGCATGTGTAGCAGCACCCAAAACATTATGGAAGCAGGGTGAGTCCCTGAGCTTGAAGCAAAGGAGACATGAAAACGAAGGAATATCAAGTTAGTATCTGAAGGTGGAACAAAATCATTAGTTAGTTCTAGCCACACAATCTGATTTTACCAGGATTGAATAGTTATGACTCAGGAATCAGAACCCAAAGGAATTAATAATCAAGTAAAATGGCATCCCGGAATCTATGGCAACTCATATTGATTGCATTTTAAAAATAAAAGGACCTGAGATATGCCCAAATCAACTATTCCAAGTGCCTCTGTGGTATTAATTACATCCTGTTTGTTTCTTTTTTTTTTTTTTTAAACTTTCAGTACCACCACCTCAAAATCATCCTATTTTATTTTTGCATAATTTTAATTCATAGAATCATTTTCTTTTATGAAAATATTTCTAACTAAAAACTTTCTGTGCTTAAACATTGAGGTAAATTTGTTCTCATTTATCTATTAAAAGACACATCGATATCTAAATATAACCTAAATATATATATTTCTGTATATATGTCTCTATAATTTTTTCAAAGTCAATTTGAAGCAAAACAAGCAAAACAGACAACAAACCAGTTTCTTGTAAAGCTAAATGTGAAGATCTGGTAGAGAGCATAAGATTTTTTTTTTAAATTCATTCAGCCAGTTTATGTGTCTTTTGACTGGAAAATTTAACCTATTTGCATTTAAAGTAATTATTCATAGGTAAAAACTTATTACCATTTTGTTAATTGTTTTCTATATGTTTTGTTGTTCCTTTCTTCATCTTTTGCTGCCTTCTTTTGTAATTTGATTTTTTTTTCTGTGGTATTTTGCTTTAATTGTTTATCTTTTGTGTATCCATTGTAAGTTTTTTTTGTGTGTGATTACCATGAGCTTACATGAATCATGTTATAGTTATAAAAGTCAATTTTTCAGCTGAAAACAACTTGACTTGCATACAAAAACTCTACAACTCACATGTTGTTGATGTAACAATTTACACATTTTATATTGTATAGCCATTACTGATAATTAGAGTTATTCTTAATAGTTTTGTCTTTTATCTTTTATCCTAGAGCTAAAAGTGTTTTATACACTACTATTATAGTATTAGACTATTCTTTGTGTATATATTTACCTTAACCAGTGAGTTTTATACTTTTCTATACTTTCATATTGTTATTTAGCATCATTTTGATCCAACTTTAAGAATAATCTTTAACATTTCTTGTAAGGCAGATCTACTGATGATACATATCCTCAGCATTTGTTTCTCTGGGAAAGTTTTAACCTCTCCTTCATTTCTGTAAAATAGCTTAGCGTGATTTAGCATTCTTGGTTGGCAAGGTTCTGTATTTAATTTTGTTTGTTTTCTTTGCTTTCAGAAAAAGATTCCTTCCTTTTTGATATAACAACAATCAGTGCATATAGATCTATTGCAGTAGAATACTTAAAACACTTGATGGTACATTTCTCTCTTCATCTGTGAGCTCTAGATTTCTAGAAAACATAACAACTTATCTTAGAATGCCCTTGTGTATAGCAAATCAACAAATAAATATTTGATGACCCATCAAAAAAGCACTCATTGCTAAATCAATGATTTGATCCTTTAAAGACCTAGGAAAATAGCAGTTAAAAAATTTGAATTTTGGCCAGGCCATAGTTGCTCATGCCTGTAATCCCATTGCTTTGGGAAGCCAAGGAGGGAGGATTGCTCAAGGCTAGGTGTTTGAGACTAGTTTAGGCAATGTAATGAAATCCTAATTATAAAAAAAATCTTAAAAAATTAGCTGAGCATTATGCTATATGCTGTATTCCTGGCTACTCTGGAGCCTGAGGCTAGAAGACTGCTTGAGCCCAGAAGTTCAAGTTTACAGTGAGCTATAATAGCACCCTTGTACTCCAGTCTGGATAATACTGTGGGACCTTGTCTGTCAATTTTTTTAAATTAAATTTTACTGTATTTTCTGTGATAATTAAATTTATACCATATGACTGAATGTATGTCTAAAGAAAAAAATCAGAGCAACTGTAATTACTGCATTTCATGTTTCAGATAAATTATATCACATTCTAAGCAGAAAATTTGAAGTGGTAGAAAAAACTTAAATTTTAAGAAGTTGTATACCCTACCATATAATTATTTAAGCTAATTTTGCTTCCTATGTTTAAAAATATCTAGTTTTCTTGGAATACAGACTATATAATTATATCCTTTTGTTTTTTTCTAAATTAAAGACTTCATATTGTGTATAAAGATTCCAGCTATCACTACTACACTGTCATTATTAGTCAAAGTAGAAAATAATAAGTACTGGTAATAGAAACGCTTACTGGATTGCCAAAGTCCTTTTGTGTTCAGGTAGAAAATATATGTTTGAATTTTGAGATGAAGCAATGCAAGGTATGAGTTAGACATTTTTTTAAAAAATGTAATGACTGGAAAGAAAAAGTATCTGAAGTTATGTGAAAAATTGCATATAAATTTTCCGTACATACTTGTGAGAATCTGAAAAAAAAATGAAAGAAAAAAATAAAGGTTATAGGATATATGCACATACATACACACAGACACCACCAGATACTTAAAGTAATTGTGTCTGTTCATAAGGTTTATATATCTAAATAAGACAAACAATTGATGCTGTCTCAACTTCTGAATTTTTATCATAACATATTTAAACTTATTTTAAACTTAAATAATGTAAGAATATAATGAGATCCATATTCCCAGAGTATTATATCATTGGCTGATATGGGAAGAAAAGGTAATAGAGATGGAAGTGGGCAATAACAGAGGTTTTATGATTATCTCCACACCCAACAACAAATAATTAATAGCATTGATTAAGTGCTATCTTCTTGATTTGTACTACTTAGACATTAGGAATAAGTATGTGAAAAAGAAAAACGTACTTTCCTCATATTTTCTGACTTTTGGAATTTTGATTTAATCAACTTGATTTCTAAATTGATTTTTAAAAATGTTACATGAAGACAAAGAGAAACAAAAAACAACTTCTGTCCCCATCTTCACTGCAATTATACATACTCCATATAAAACAATCACCACCAAATATTAATTGAAATGAGCTGAGAAATACATAAAAAAGTGAAACTTTAAAAATAGGTGTTTTATATTTATACCTTGTCAAATTATTCTAAAGCTACGTTTGAAAGAATAGATACATATGAATAGAATTTTTTTAAAAAAACTCATATGGCCACAAATAATTCCACAATTTTAATTTGTATAATAACAGGACTTACTTTGTAGAATTGAGTTTTTCTAGAATTCCTGATATGCTTATAATGAGTTAATTCTTTCTGGAAGAAAAACCATATGCATACTGTTGAAAATATGCTTACTTTATCTTAATTTTTTTGGTTTTATTAATACGATCTAATTTGAAGACAGTCTTTCTTTTACTGATGACTTTACTAGTGTCTGTGATAATTGTTCTCAGTACTTTGAAGATACGTTTACACTATTTATAGCATATGTGCTGCTTCTGAGATGTTTAATACCAATATCAAATTTGTTTTGTAGATATTCTATTTGTACTTCCCTGAAAATGACCTTTTAATAATCAATGATGTTCTAAAATTTCACAAGGAGGTATCTTGTTCAAATTCACTGTACACTCCGTAAAACCTTCAATTTTGAAGATGCATCCTCTACATTAATGCTGGAGTATTTTCTATTATTTTAACAAATTTTCTTCCTTGTATTATTTATTATCCATTTCTAAGCAATTCTTGTTAGATAATGTCAGACATCCAAAGCTGATCATCAATATTATCTACCCTCTCTTGTAATTTTCATCTCCTAGATTTTTATCTCTATATTCTGGGGATTTCCTTGATTTTATCTTTTATATCTTCTTTTATTGTTTTAGTTTAATTAAGCATACCCTTAATTTTCAATAAATCTTTACTGTTTTCAAATTATATTTGTTTCATTACAGTCTGTATTTATTTTATGGTTATCTTGAAGAATTTCCTAATTTGTTTTCTTTTTCCTCTGTTCTCTTGTTTAAGAGAGATTAAGCTATTAATCTGACTTAGTTGTTTTTTTTCATTTCCCATTCACGTTTTTGAGTACATAATAGATTGATTGAATATAAGGAGTTTTCATTCGTTTCCTTGCCTAATTGTGGCTGTATTTTCAAAACAATCTCTCCCTTGACCAGGAAGACTGAAAGTCAGGGATGTTGACAGAAAGGCTTCAAGTAAGGGTTGCATAAAGCAGATATGTTTCACTACACTAGATGTTCAGTAAATACAGAAGAATGAGAGGGAGGTGTAGATACTGGCATCATGGTTCCTTAGAGAAGACTACAATGAACTCCAAATTCAGTCTAAAGATTTCTCCAAATTCCTTCTTTGTCCTTGTGTCACCTGGAGTCTCACTGAAGACCTGCGAGGCTGAATGGATTCCCCTTCCGTTAAAGCCTTGCCTATACCAGATAGGTTCCTCTATCTAGCTTAGGTGTTCATGGTTATGCTAATATAACTGATAAGGCTAAAAGACATATAAAATCATATGAAATATCTAGAGAACATGGTAACATTTTAAAATATTTTCATAGCTATTGAAAACACAATGGGCTGATCTAAGGTGTGTGATCTGAATCTCAGAGTTTGTATAAATAGTGAAGCGCAAACCTATTTGATCAGATTCCAAGTCCTATGCCCTTTCAGTGTAACAAACTGAAAGATAAATTCCTTTAAGTAAGACAGAAATAGTAATGAGAAACATATAAATGGATACATTTAATATGTATCAACCATGGTGCTGATTGAAAAATTAAAGTACTTGAGGTAACAACATCTCAGGATTCCTCTGATGATCTAATTACAAGAGCTTAACTTGAGCCAGTTCGTATTAAAAACAACAATGGAAATATTTGGCCTCAAAATACACACACACGTACACACACACACACGCATGTATGTGCATACACACACACAGGCATGAGAGTGGTAGAATCAGCCTCAGGAATAGATACCAACAACTTGCTCATCATCAAGGCTTTCTACCCAGCATGCCTGTTTCTGAATTCTTTTATAGACAGCGGGGAGCATGTTCACAGAGAGCTTCCAGGCATGCATCCACGCAACTTCTAAAAATGAGAAAAAAGAGCTTTTCTACTATGGTTCAGTTCCCATTTTGCAAAGAATACTCTTCCCTTTCTTGGGAAAGTTTCTCACAATCAGATCAATTACTGCCTTGGGTAGAATAACACCAAGCAGTTGGAGGTTTACTTTGACTCTCTCAGGTAGAGAAAAATAGGTAGTAGAATCACCAAAGTCATTGGCAATATAAGCAAGGCTGGAATTTAAACCTAGATTTTTTTTTTTCTTGCATGGTAGAGTCCAGTTCCATAAAATCACTCATGTAGGCATAGTCATTGTGATGGACTCAATATCTGTGCCCTCCTCTCTCAATTTATATGTTGAAGCTTTAACATCCAATGTGATGGTATTCGATGATGGGTTCTTTGAGAAGTAATTAGGGTTAGATGATGAGGTCATGAAGGTGGGTACTGATGCAGTAGGATTAGAGTCCTTATAAAAACAGACATTAGAGAGCTTGCTGTCTTCCTTTCTCCACTTTGCGAGAACAGAGCAAGAGAGTGGCCATTTGTAAGCCAGGAAGAGAGGCCTTTCCAGAATCTGACCATGCTGGCACTCTGATCTCAGACTTCCAGCCTCCAGAAATGTAAGAAAATAAGTCTCTACTGTTTAAGCCACGCTGTCTATGGTATTTTATTATGGTAGCCAAAGCAGAGCAAGATAGTCACAAAACATTGAGAGTTCATGAGAACTTCACCTGACATTTAAACAAATTTTCCCATTTAACAAATGAGAAGGCTATAGCAAGGAGCAATTATGTGAAATTTGCAAAATCACTGCAGTAGATGGCTAACAGAACTGAAAATACGTATCGAGCCCTTCGATACATTTTCTGTGTCATAATTCAGCTAGAAATATTTATGTTTAATAAGTCTGTCCTTTCTAGAAACTATTTTATCTTGGATTAAATAATATTACCAATAATAACAGCAGTGTTTCATGTTGGCTGTAAATTTGTGCCAGACAATAATACAATTATCTTATCTATGTAACTTAATTCTAATAATAACCCTATGAGACACATGCAACAATTTTTCCCATTTCACAGATGCCTTAAGATAATATATAAAAGATATTTAAAATATTAGTATTAAATAAAAGAGGGCTTAGAGTTAAATAACCTATTTACATGAGAAGAATATCCATTCAGGAATTGATGGGTTTTATGACTTCATATTTTATTTTCCTAGAACCGAACATAGCCTGACATATAGTTGGTTTCTTAATATTTCTGTATGAATGAATTAATAGATGAATGAATAAATGAAGTAAATTATGAAAGCATGATACCAGGCAATTGTAGGTTTTGCTTTTGGACATATTATATGTTTTATTTTAGGCCATGTCATCTATAAATAGAATCAAACAACACCACTCCACTTATGGGTAGAAAATGAATCGAATCATTCTACATTATTATGCCAAAGTCAGCCTTACTGCAGACGGTAATTTCGAGTGTGACAATACACGCCTTGTTTCATTAAATTTAACTTTTCTAAAACATTTCTAAATGTGCATGCTTGAGCTCAGCTCTAATAGCTCTTTGAACTGATAATAGCACTTTCTAATAATTCTTTTCCACAATCTACATGAGAAAGAAAGCCAGATGAATCTTTTACTATCTATTTGACAAGGGTGATATGAGGAGTAGAAAAATATAATAGTTAACAAAACTCCCGACTCTGTTTTAATAAAAAGAGATACAATTTTCCCTTTTTATAAAAAAAGTAAATTGTACATAAAATAAAGTTTACTTTTTTTTTTTAAGTGTACAGTTCAGTGTCATTAAATACATTCACACTGTTGTGCAACCATCACGAGAATCCATCTCTGGGATTTCCCCATCTTCCCAGCTGAACTCCCTCTCCATTAAATAATTCTCCATTCCCCACGAAGGTGCTTTTAAAAAGAAACCTAATTTGTGAGCTCTGTGAAACTAAGGAAAATGAAATTACACTATAATGAAGCAAATGTCAATTCTAAATTCTACCCATCTATATATGAGGAACCAACTGAAAATAAGTATTTTCCTTTTCATACTATAATTCCTATATTGGTTTAACTTTATTTCCATGCTTAAAAAGTTTGTGTCTATGATTTTATCTGTTACAGGTAATCTGAGTAAAGAGCATGAGTACAAAAATCAAGAGCAGTTTTCAAGATGTATAAGAGGAAAATAGCTTATTATATAATTAAATATCTATAACATGCCATGCTCTGAATATTTATGTCTATCCAAAACTCACAGGTTGAAATCCTAATCCCCAAGGTAGTGGTTTTAAGTGGGGTCCTTTAGGAGGTGATCACAGATAGGTAATCCTATCCTCATAGGATGAGTCCCCTATAAAAGAGGCCCATGGGGCCAGGCACAGTGGCTCATGCCTGTAATCCCAGCACTTTGGGAGTCTGAGGTGGGTGGATCACAAGCTCAGGAGTTCGAGACCAGCCTGGCCAATATAGTGAAACCCTGTCTCTACTAAAAATACAAAAATTAGCAGGGCTTGGTGGCATGCGCCTGTAATCCCAGTTACTCAAGAGGCTGAGGCAGGAGAACCACTAGAACCTGGGAGGCAGAGTTTACAGTGAGCTGAGATCACTGCACTGCACTCCGGCCTGGACAACAGAGTGAGACTCCTTTTCAAAAAAAAAGAAAAAACAAAAACAAAACAAAAAACAAACAAACAAACAAAAAGAGGCCCATGGGAGCTTGTTTGTCACCATGTGAGGACACAACCAGAAGGTACCTTCTATGAAAAGAGAAACAGGTCTTTACCAGACACGAAATCTGCCTGCATTTTCATCTTAGACTTCCCACCCTGCAGAACTGTAAAATGTTGTTCACAAGCCAACCAGTCTGATATAGCAGCCCAAGTTGACTAAGACATAATAGAAAAGTAAATAAAAGAAATAAAAATAATGGTGTATTATTCATATGGTGAAGGACACAACAGTGTGGAAGAACTACTCTTGATAATGGGAATAGACCTGATTAGAATAGAGCTTCTTGGTAATAAAAATAGTTCAATAACTATGGTATAGTCCTGAGTCTAGTATGGAAAATCTTAAAATTATGGAGTAAAAGATGACCTGGAAATAAATTGTTTGACTCTATTAAATAACATTCTATCATGTGATGTAAAACTTTTATATATTTTAATAGTGCTTGAATATCCCTTCTAACTTTTTAAATAAATACTCCTGTTTTCAGAAATATGGTCAGATAACTCTGTTACCCAGTCAAGAAAATTCTCTGAACAAACCTGTAATACACAGTTTAGATGGTTAACTAGAATAAGGCATTATTTTGCATTTACTTTGCAATTACTATGAACATGGAGTTGAAGATCTTTTTTTTTTATTAATGCCTATAGCCACTTCATTAAAATGAAAAATGAAATAAATGTTTATTTTGATTATGTAGTGTCATGACCTTTTGGATAAACATTATTGAAATTATTGCCTTGAGTTCCTGAAAACCTCTCTTATAGCCTAGGTACTTTTTCTCTCTGTCTCTTTTTTCTTTTTTTTTTTTTTTTTGCTCCTGAGTTCCCCCATCAAGCTCTTTTGCATTTCATTTAGGTAGTAAAAGCAGTTGAGCTGCATCATTTAGTAACTCTTATTTCACCCTCCATAAACTGCACTTTCTGCCTTCAAGGGTACAATAGCATAGCATTAGTAGTGATTTTTTTTTTTAAGATGTAAAATGTCTTAGATTTGAAAACTAAGCAAGTTGCCTGCAAATGTATTTTCTAGTCCATATATTACATCTGCAGTAATAAATGTCCACATTTGATAATTCTCAGTAATAAAAGGTTTGTATAAGCATATAAGTCATTTAGACCAGTGAAAGGACTTTTTTCACATTATATGACTGACATCACTATAAGTGGTCCAGTATTAATATGCCCCAGGATTTAATGTGCTCCTTAAAAAAACTTGCAAAAGAAACAAATGTGTTTTGATTTATGAAGGTTCATACGGCCATTTTTATTACCTTTCCAGCCTTGTGGTCAGATGTATTTTATGACAGGAACACGCATTCACAATAACCTGCCATCTGGAACAGTGGGTTTAGCTTTACTTTCTCTAGATAAATAAACACTACAGTTAATACTCAGCCCTGGCAATGTTGTTGCATCAAATATGCCCTTATCCTGGCCCTTAAAGATAACCCATTATAAAATTTTCAAGGAATATTTTCAATAAAACTGGTCTAGATTTTATTGTTTCTCTGAATTTATATTACAAAAGAAAACAATCTTTGAACTCTGCTTTTCTAAAAGATGTTTTCTGAGCTGCAGAATAGACTCAGTTTGATTTTGTAGTATCATGAGAAGTATATCGATTTTGTCATTTAAGTACTCTTTTTATGAACAATAATGTTCTCCTTTGTGTTTTCTTCAGTGTACTGCTTCTTGATTATTTTTTGTTGTCCTGGGAAATAGGAAATCTTAAATATTTATGCACTTAAACTATTTCAAAGTGAAGTGAATACCTAAATTTACATACACACACACCTCCCCACCATATTTAGTATATGTATATATATTTATAATCTGAAGATAACTAGTCAATTTGAATTAATTATTTGGGGGAAGAAATTCTGAGTATTTGAACATTTCTTAGAAATATCACAAGTAGTATGATTTATTGTTTTCATGGAAACAATATTTTCCATGAAATATTATTTCCATGAAAATTTCATGGAAACATGAAATATGTTTCCATGAAAAACAATATTGTTTTCCATGAAAACAATAAATCATACTGCTTCCTTTGATATTTCTTAGAAGAAAAAAATTAATGCATGGACATATTAATTTTTAACTTAGGGGACTTTTTAATTGTTTACCTAAACATAAAAAGAAATATGGATTTTTGTATGAAGAAACAATCTTCTCTTACCATTTTTGTTGAGGAAAATTTAAGAAAAAGATTCATATTAAAGTTTTTACTACCTCTCAGCTCTAGGAAAATCTCCGCATTCATAAGTTTATGAAGCCACATGGTATATAAACTATAAAGGTATTCAGGGGATAGTTTAGGAATAAATCATTTGAATAGAGTAAAAATTCCAGTATTAATTATTATCAATAATAGGCAAAATAATTAAAAATATAAATTTAAAATGATGATTTTAAGCTATTTTCTGTAACTTAAATGACAAAGATAGTGACTGCTAATATATCACATGTGAAACATACATTTTCTAATTTAATTTAGTGTCTGAGTCTCTGGTGTAAAATTACTGGGTTGGAATCAATTTCACTCTGGTCTACCATTCTTTCATCTACTAGAGTAGAGTCCACTTAGGAAAAGAGAAACTCCCCTAGACATTTTTAATCCAGGAAATTTTCATATATGATGAGTCAGTTATGAATGTGTTGGACCAAAGGAGCAAAGGAAAAAAGGAGTTGTTCTCAAACATCATGAAACTTCCATTGTTTAGATGAAACCTGATGCCCACGCAGACCACTAATCTGCTAGAGATTCTAGTACAGTTGCTAGTGGAAGAGCATGTGCAATGAGCAGAAAAACGGGGGTCACTCTCCTGCTGAGCCTCCAGACCTCATCACTCATCACTTTCAGTTACAGACACTGGCATCACAAGTAACAGAAAAATAAATGTTTCCCTTCTTCCTCCTTCTATTTGCCTGATCAGACTCCCACTGGCAAACCCCCTTAGAAAGGCACCTCAAGGGAATGTGTGGAGACACTGTGTTAGTGGTGTTGTGCTGTTTTGTTCGCTTGTTTGTTTTTGATTTTTGGTGAGTTTACAACCCTGATAGAACAGGGAACAAAAGTAGAGGGAGAAGGTAAAGCTGGCAGATGAGAGCCACAACCCAGAACAAGTGGTGCTGTGCCTATTACAATGTTGGAAAAAATGGTCAGTGTATGAAAAAAAAATCATGTTTGAATAAATAAGCATGTTTAAATAAATAAGGATAATTGAAGAAGTGACTGCATACATAAATAAATACTGAAGGCTTGGCATGGTGGTGGCTCCTGCCTGTAATCCCAGCGCTCTGTGAGCTGAGGTGGGAGGATCCCTTGAGTTGAGGCTGCAGTCAGCCATGATTGCACCCCTGCACTCCAGCCTGGGTGACAGAGGGAGACCCTATGTGTAACTAAATTAATACAAACAAACAAATAATTAAATAAAAGTACCAAGGAAGAACCTCTTTCAACCCGCAGTCCCAAACTTACTAAAAACTAAGCAATGGAAAACAATGGATCCTATACTTATCCTTGCATAGGTGAAGAAAGATCAAAATTCTGAATTAACTTTTCCAGTCAGTTAACAAAATGAAAAACAGACCCATGTATATCAGAGTGATCTGTGACACACAGCAATGCTGCCTACTAGTAAATTTAGCTCTGCATCCTGCTATATTATACAAAGAAAAGAGGACCGCCTGCATTGGGTAGAGGGCAGTCGAGAACGCCTGCGACCCTCACTTATGTTAAGTGGTTCTCACTTAAGTAGTCCTGCATGTCTTCTGCTACCATCGCTATACACTGATTCTTACCATGGATCCCAATTCACTGCCTGCTCAGTATACCTTGCAGATTTCACAGGGATAACTTCCTTAAAAATCAGATCCTTGGCTGGGTGCGGTGGCTCACTCCTGTAATCCCAGCACTTTGGGACGCCGAGGCGGGCGATTCATAAGGTCAATAGATTGAGACCATCCTGGCCAACATGGTGAAACCCCATCTCTACTAAAAATATAAAAATTAGCCGGGTGTGGTGGTGGGTTCCTGTAATCCCAGCTACTTGGGAGGCTGAGGCAGAAGCATCACTTGAACCCCGGAGGTGGACGTTGCAGTGAGCGAGGTCACGCCACATTGCACTCCAGCCTGGCGACAGGGCGAGATTCCATTAAAAAAAAAAAATCAGATCCCAATCTTTCATGTACTGCTTAATGACAATTTAAGGAAGGTAGGCCAATATTCCATATCATGTCCTAAGAAAGTTGTGAACTATGGAAACATGGCTGAGAACTCTGTCCTCATGTTCTGCCACACTTCCGCTCCTTTGCATCCTTTTGTAGTGTTATATTGTAAACCGGGCTGTATTGTGACGTTTTGGTATACATTTTTCTCTATCTGCAGACCAAGAGCTTTTGTGGGCCTGATAGTTCTTTATAGGTTGGGCACTGTGGCTGGCTTCAGTGAAGTCTTAGAGTTTATTGAATCAAGTTGCCATTGCTTTTGAGGATCTGTGAAAGAAAATAATGGAGAAAAGATATTGATGTTTCTCCCTGGCAGGGTCTGCAAGTGTGAATGCCAGGCTTTGCTGTAGGACATTTCAAAACGTCCCAAGAAAAGATTTCCAAAATGAGATTCATGCTTGAGCATTAAAGCTAGTGCTTATTAGATTATAATGACTGTCTACAGATATGCACTCCATTTGATATTGCTTTTGGAAATATATTAACAAATCTATTCAAGTACTCTGCATGATGATTTGACAATCAAAATATTAAGATTCATAAAGATCTTGTGATAAAAGATTCATAATCAAGTGTTCAAAAATAATTTCATGAAGACAGTGTCCATTTATGCTTCCAAATAATGGAAATATTTACCTTTATATTCTGCCATATATTTTATTCATAAATAAATTGTACATATATGAATCACAAGGATATTTAATTTCATGTTTCAATGTAAACTGTAAAACTAAAACAATATTCATAAAGAAAAACTAGTACATGCACAAAAAATTATTATCTTAAACTATAATTCTGTAACTAATGACCACTCTTACATTAGCACTTGGCATTTAAATAGCATTGAAATGGGGAAACAATATGGAGAATGATGGAATTCAGAAATCAGTTTTTGCTTTGGGACATGAAAAATTGCTGTTATGTAATTGCTGTTAAGTAATAATATCAACTTAAGAGTAAGCCCCTTTTCATTTAAGTAAATACTGTGTTGACATACAGAAAATCTTGTATCAATTGTAAGCCTGAGGCACCATGATTTTTCACCAAATTGACACATGCATGCACCCAGCACCAGAATCAAGAAATTGAACTTTTTCTCAATCCCTTGAGGATCACTCATGGCTGTTTTCCATTTTCTATCCCTGCAAGGTAATCACTCTCCTGATTTGTAAAGTAATAGATGCATTGTTACAGTTTTTAGTTTATATAAATGGAATCACTCAGTGTCTAGCTTTCTTTGTTCAAACTTTGTGAAAATCATCGATTCTTTCACATGTAAGTGTAGCTAGTTTGTTATTGCTGAATAGTATCCCATTTAAGAATACCCTACTATTTTTTTCACCATTGATGAATATCAGTGTTATTTTTTCTTTCTTGATTCTTTTTCTGTTCAAATGTTCGAAAATTACATGTAATGGTTGCACAACTCTGTGAACATATTAAAAAATGCTTAATCGCACACTCTCAATGGGTAAACTATGGTATCTGAATGTTATTTAACTGATAAAAAATAGTAGTTGTAAAATTTCCATCCACATTCCTTGTTTCATTTAGGTGAGGGTGGATACTCAAGAATAGAACTGAAGGATGTCAGATATGTATAGGTCCAAATTGTTTTTGAAAATTGGATATACCAACTTACCTATGCACCCACAATGTAAGAGTTCACTTGTTCATATCTTCATTGATAAACCATATTTACTGACTTTTCAATTTTAAACATCCTGGTGTGTGTTTTGATGTTTATTTTGGTATTAATTTGCATTTTCAAACACATAATTAAGATCGATTCATTTTTACTTATCGTCATATGGTTATATTCTTCTTTGAACTATCTCAAGTGGAAATAATTTCAATAATCCTTTATTATGTGAGATGATTGAATTAGTTTTTTCCTTTTTATATACCTTTTTATTACATTAGGAAAGCTTCCTGAAATGACTACTTTGTTAATAGCAGTATTTCTTTTGAGAAAATGCAATTTTTTCATTCTTCTTATTAATGTGATAAATTACATTAATTGATATTCAAATGGTAAAACACCTGTTCATTTTGGCAATATGCTCCAATTCCTTATGGTAGATTACTGATTTTTTTGTCACTAGACTTGATTTATTAATATTTCAACACCTATATCCATGAGTAGGTTGGATGTACGTTTTGTTGTCGTCGTTGTAAGTTCTTTGTCAGGATTTGATATTAAGGTTAAAATCATGACATAAAATAAGTTGGGAAATAGTTCCCTATTTTTTTATTCTCTGCACGATTTGTAAAAATTGGTAATACTGCTTTTTAAAATATTTTGTAGAATTCACTGACAAAGTTGTTTGGACTTCAAATTTCATGGTAAGAACGTTTTTAATAAGATTTAATTTCATTCCCAGATAATAAATTATTTAGAATTCTATTTATTTCTTTGTCAACTTATATTGTTTTTCAAGACATTTATACATTTCACCTACACTTTCAAAATATTGCTTCAAAGTAGATATATTTTCTTATATCTGTAGTGATGCTTTGTTTTTTGGGTAATCTTTCTATTTTGGATTTGAACAATATTGGTTAGGCTTACCTATTTAATATGTGTTTTTAAAACTATACTGGACTTGCTTTTTGTTCTGTATTGCATGCTTTTTATTTTTTCTGCTTTTTATTATTTTGTTTTTACTGTTTGAAAGTTGTTCTCTTTTTTCCTTTGTAGCATCTTAAAATGAAATCTTAGATCATTGCTTTGAAGACTTAAAATTTGTCTATGAATTTCTCTCAAGAGATCTTTAAGGCTTTATCCCACTCTCACCCCCAAAGGAATTCTTTAGCTACATTTAATGAGTTTCAATATATCATATTTTCATTATGTCAGGTCAAAATATCTTCTAATTTTATTTGTGACTCTTTTTAAAATTCTGTCCTATTAATTATTTAGAAATAAGTTGCTTCATTTCCAAGCTGTTGGGGATTTTCTTTCTTTTCAAAATTGATCTTTTTTCCACTCATGTCAAATAGTGTACACTGAATGACTTCAATTCTTTAATTTGTTGAGACTTACCTTAAACACCAACAAATGGCCAACTGTGGAAAATGTTACGTATGTTCTTGAAAATATAAGCACTCAGTTTTAAAAGTTATTCTGATAATCATATAAATTAGTTACATTTGGGTCTATATCTTTCAAATTATGATTAGTTTCATATTATTTCTAACTGCTTATTTTATTTATTTTATCTGTGTTTCTTGTTATCTTTTGAATGATTGTTTTCATTTTCCTTTCGATATATTAATTTAACAGATATAAACAAATTTATTATTCTTTAAGTAATTATGAAATACATTATTGATTTCTTTTACCTAGTCTTTCAGAGATGGACTATACTTTATTATTTATATCTACATTAAATTACTCTATGCATCTGGTAGCTTAGCTTAGAACTGTTTCAAATTTTTAAATGCTAGCTCACAAAGTTTATTACCTGAATCTTGTAGAGTTTATTCAAATTGATTGCTACCCCATTTAATTTTTTGCTTTCAAACTTTTTTGTTGTTATTCCTGTTTATTTTAAATAAAAATTTTGCAAATAATATAAAGTCACTTACAAATAATAGAAAACTAACCTTACTGCTTTAATCTGAAAGGTTAGTGATGGTGAGAGATGGGTTACAGAAACTGATAAATTTCTAGGCAGTTAATCTCTGATGGTCTTCTCTCTGTTATTTTTTCAAGTCAGGTTAATTTCTCAGCTTCTTTCTGCAGACTCACATGCTTATGCTCACTAGCATGCTGTGGCCAAGGTGTATTGCAATGAAAATGAACAAAAATAGCCACAAGTCCTTATGACATTTCAGGTCCAGTGCTCACCACCAGCTCATGAAATTGATGTCTGTAACCTTTGGTTGAGTATCTGGTTGGCTCCAGTGGCTCCTCAGTCCATTTTTGATATAATCAGCTATGACAGGAGGCCATATTCAGCAGGTACATGCAGGATTATCAGGACTATGCAGAAGGGGTCTTGTAAGAAATTGTGGAGAAGGAGTACATTATATTTGTTCCTGTTAAACTTTATGTTATTTAACATAGGATTATTTTAGAATCACTTTGAGTTGTCATATAATGTTTACATTTATATATTTCAACATTATACCTGTAAATTTGATACTGAAGTTTGCCGTTAGTAATAAAATGTCATTTAATAGAATGTAATTTGTTATACTCAACAAAAATAATTTCACTATCTACATAAGTGAGACTAAAAATTAAAACAATTGAACTCCTGGAGATAGAGAGGATGGTTACCAGAGGCTGAGAAGGGTAGTGGGCGGATGTGGGGGAAGTGGGGATAGTGAAAGGGTGAAAAATAATTGTTAGAACAAATAAGATCTAGTATTTGCTAGCACAACAGGGCGACTATAGTCAATAATAATTTAATTGTATGTTTTAAAATAGGAGTATAATTGGATTGTTTGTGACACAAAGGATAAACACTTGAGATAGTGGATGTGATTACCCTGATGTGATTATTATACAGTGTATGCCTATATCAAAATATCTCCTATACCCATAAGTATATACATCTACTACCTGCCCACAAAAATTTAAGAACAAAAAAGAAGTGTAAGATAAATGAAAACAAATTCCCTGAATAATTTGAATACCTCCTTGACTATGTTTCTTCTTTGAGGGTACCTTCTTTTGTATTATGTCTTGCTATTAGTGTCATCCTATTAAGGGACTAGAAAAATTTATTTGATTTAATATAAATTGTGATATATATAATCCACCTATGAATAATAAGGATTACTAACATTACATTTATTAAATACTTCCTATTCATATTCTTCTTTGGAACAGTAAGATTTATGTGAGAAATGATTGAATTTAGAGGCATCTGACATTTCTTACTTTTGTTCTAAACTAAAACACACCTTGGACAGTCTGTAACCTACAATACTCTAGGACAGACAGGTGAATGCTAATCTCTACATTCAGTCCATAAATCTGAACTTTGATTATTCTTAATTTTAATGAGAAAAACATTTCAGAGAAGATAAATAATAAATAACATTACTATATAATGTTTACTGATAGAACCTATTGTGTTAAACTACATTATCATATGTGGTGATTGTTTAAAATAGACAATTTCATTTTCATTTTACCCAATTGTATTTTCTAAGTGCCTTTCATTTGCTTCCGACATTGGACAATTCATCAGGTGAGCAAATTTTAATAAACTTATTAACACTTTTACAGGATTAACACTTTTTCACAAGTGCTTCTGATTAGTCTTATTATAAGCATCTAGGTTGAGTCTTGTGTTAAGTACAAGTTCTGGTCCCAAGCAAAAGAGTAAAGTAGGCAGAGTTTATTTACAGCTTTTTTCCACTTTACTCTGTAGATTCTTATGTGCTTTTTCTTTTCTTTTTTTTTTTTTTTTTGAGAATTTCTACCTTAGAAAAACTCTGTTCTCATTTACTTTTACTGGGCTCTCTCTGTAAGTTATCTTCAGAGCCAGTATAAGGTTAGACAGCATAGATGTAATCTTAGTTTTACCTGGAGACAATTATTTAAGTATTCTAAACTCAAGTTCAACAGCTGTGTAACCTGGTAAAAGTATTTTAGCTCTCTACTACCTTTTAGAAAATGAACATTATAATAATATAAAAAACATAAGTTTATAATGAGAATTGGATGAGATAACATGTATTAAGTTTTTAACATTGTTGCCTGGAACAAAATAATTATTCAATAAATTTCTATTGCTGTAATACTATGGTGAGTAAACCACTCTAACAAATAGCCTTAACTATGTAGCTGCTCAAACACAAAATAAGTGTACTCTTTCAAATAACAGTTCCTAGTCGATGCTATAGTTTTAAAAGGGGGCTTCGCTTCTTGTGGTTGATCACTAAATGCAGCAAATCAGCCTTTCTCCTTTTCTCCCCTACTATCTGATTTCTCCACCTTTTCCTCCTTCCTCCTTTGATGATGATGGTTGTGATGATGATGATGATGATGATGATAATGATGATGATGATGCCTCTTTGGAAGTATTATTATAATTGAATCTTTGGAGTTTCCCTTCCAGAATTCTGTCTTCCTTGGAGCAGTACTAATCTGATAATCCTGTCAGACTAAATTAGGCTTGCTTCATGATAGTGCTATGTCATTTCTTTTAGTTTTCATTTTTAAAATGAAGCTCAATTATTATGATATAAATGAGTAACAGATATGGCTGAACATCCCCTGGGAAGTGTCAGCTGGAGAGACACTTAGAAGAGAAAGATGCTCCTGGTCATACAATATTAGCAGGTCCCTATCTGTCTGGCTGTATTTTAGTTCCACTTCTCTAAGACACTTCTGCAACTGTTTAGTCATTCTTGTCTCTTTCTTTAAATGAGTATACTATTAGGTTGGTGCAAAAGTAATTGCGAGTTTTGCCATTATTTTCAAATTTTAATATACAACAGAGTGGAGATTTAAAGCAAATTTTAATGGGTTAATAAAGCTGTTAAAAGAATAGTCAGTATTTTGTTCATTAGTTATTAATTTAGTTTTATTTATCTGAAAAAATAAAAACACTCAGCACCTCCACAAGTTTTACACTGCCAAATCTGTTAAGCTACTGCACATTTACCCACATATTCTGACTTCTCCATGTGACAACGGATGAATGCATTGTTCTTCTACCTCAGGCCTCTTCCACACTTAATCCCAGCCCCTGCTGAGGGACAGGTGAGCTCAACTGCTCCTGAATCCCTTTTGTGTATGTGTCTTTGTAATATGAGGTGGGAGGAGGGCTCTTTAGAGCACAGAGCTCAGAGCAAGGACCCTCTTGCCCAAATTTAAGGGAGGTACTGCTTGCATAATTATACTGTTTTCTGTTTACTGAGTCAGTTCCATCAGCATAGAAACTTGCTTTAATTAATTTCATCTTAACCCACAGAAAAACCAGCTCTTCCTTTTCATGTAACTTCTAGTATATGCTCTTCTTTGAATTTTCTCCTTCCTTAGGGACTGATCCTTCTCAGTCTCTTTAGCTGCTTGCTAGACATATTCTGGCCATTCTTTCATTTTAATCTATGTGCAGTAGTGTTTTTTTCTGTCTTTCTGGAAAGGCTTACATACCACTTGATAATACGAACAAAGGATGCACATCCTCTCCGTGCATGCTGCAAACGATCACTAAATCAGTGGATAGATTCCTACTGTTCAAATACAAATTACCTGAAGATATTCTTAACTTTACTGATACCTGGATATGTTCCTCAGAAATTACACCTCATCATGGTGCTACCCAGATGCTGCTAAAGATCCACAGATGATTCTAATTTACAGCAAATCCACAGAGTTGAGAACCAGTGGATTCAATGTGAGATTTGTACTCATCGCCAGGTTTAGATATGATTGGTTAAATAGTTATGATGTTATGAAAAGACTGTTCCTTAAAAACAAAAAAACATTAAAACAGCAACGAAATACCTCACTATCCTACCAACTGTCTGGCCCTCAAAATTTCTTTCATTAGTTGAAGGAAAGCTACCCTGAGGTTTTCTCATTCAAGCAATCAGCAACAACTGCATTACATTTTTTTTTTTTTTACAAATTTACAAATACTTGAAGAAATAATTTGATTCGTCTCATATAGGTCAGATATTCATCCCTGTTCAATCAGTGATGAATAGAAAATTGAACTCACAAACTAAAACATGCTCTTGTGTGCAACTGTCTAAGAAAACATTTATAATAAGTAGGCTTAATGGTAGCATTGAACACAAAATTTTAAAGGAACTGATTTCAGTTGGTTTATTACTTTAATGTACAGAAGAAAAATATATTTATGTTTTCCTCTGTGTGGAATTTTGTTTTACATATATTTAAACTTTGTATATGGTTTCACAGAAATTCCCTGATGGCATTCACTATTTTCAAGTTAAAACTGGGGAAATAGTCGTATTTCCTTAGATTAAAAGCCTACTATTCTCATTAATGAACTTAATCCACTTCAATGTCTGGTCACATCAAAATAATTTATGGTTCTAGAGTTTACAAATTTATACTTTTAGATATAAGGTCTGTCACAGTGTGTAGCATGAAAATCACATTTCATAAATGTTATTTCTCTTTGATCAAAGTTATACAATTACCAATTCTTTAGGGCTACATTAAATCCTAAAGGTCCTGCTATTTCAGGACTCTTTCAAATATATTTTAGTATATTTATTCTCTTTCTTATGTATTATTTACACAAGATAAAATTGAAGAAGTAGGAAATCAAATTCTAAATAAAGTAACTTCAGAAATACAATGTGTACAGAATAATATTGTGTCAGCAATGGTTTCTTAGGCCATTGTTTCTTAATGAAAGAATAGAAAATATGAGAATAAATTTCAAACAGCAGCTCTGTTTTAGAAACCATGCCATTGGCTCCCTTATTAAATGACAGCTGGAGTATTTGAAAGCTAACCAATGTTTGTCTTCAGAAATGTGAGTTGACAGGAAAAATGCATATCACAAATATGGCTTGTATAATACTTTCTCTCATACCTAGAAAAAAATCAGATAAAATAAGCCACATAGAAGTTTTTATATTTCTGACAATGAACCATCCTTATGTTTCTCAGACAGAAAATCTATCCATTCCTTTGTCCAAAGGCAGAAAAGTCTCACATTGAGACAGCTTAACCAAATTCCCTCTCACACTATTAGACTGGAATTAAAGTACTAAAACTTGAATAGAATTAGATGACCAGATGCTTAAGTGAATTTTTCTTCCTTAAGCAGCCTCATTTTAGCTCCCAAAAAGTGTCTATAAATCAAAGTCATTTAAAGAAATATTTTAAGTTATAATGTCCCCACAGTAGTCTTTAAAAACTTAATTAAGCTTTTGAAGTTGGGAAACTAAATCTAACAGGAAAGCCATGCTAATGCATTTACTATCTATATACCATTTATTCTGTCAGGCAATATCTGTATGAGAATTAAAAGTATTTCAAGGTAAAATAAGACAGTATATACCGTACAAGTCACAAAGAGTCACAGATATTTTAATTTTAAAATCTTTTTATGACATTAAATAGAATTTTAAAAATAAAGCAGCACTGAAAAAAATTATAAATTCTTCGTATGTGAAGACCTCATTTAAATCATTTAATCACCATCTCTATCAGTTGACAAATGATGATAAAGGGAAATACGTTTATAACAAAAGTTGTTTGAAGAGAACATCTAGAGATTTTCATTGGCTTTAAAAATACCTATTTTCAGAAACAGGTAGTATGGTTACAATTAAAATTGTCCACAGGTGTAATGAGCAGTTTTGGTACTTTTTGGACAGTTGGTATTTTCAAGTATAAACATATATTCTAGACCAAAACCTCATTTCAGAAAGATATAAATGTTTACAAATTTGTTGAAAATAAAGATATTGGAAAAAAGGAAAATGCTCACGTGATCTCAAGCAACTGGATAGAATTCAATGGGGAGAAAAAGACGAAAGAAATATAAATAAAAATGTAAACAAATGCAAAGAGCTCTAATCTTATCTTCAGTGTAGGTTCTTTCACTAATAATAGGTCAGCAAAATATCTTCTTTATTTGTTTATGAAATAAAATATTTGTTTTATATTTTGGAGACTTTGGAGATATTATATTGCACCACTGGGAACAATTTTCAGTATCAGTTAAAAAGTATTTTTTGTACTTTTATACTTAAGATACAAAATCAAAATTGAACATGATTTAATGTAGTCCTAAATTATAAAATTCATACTCTGTAGTTTGAATTTCTTTTATGCTAGCAGCCTTAACAGGAGAAAATTGATTTGTGCAGCATGTGACTAAGCTGATCTCATCTCTCTGCATTTTATACATTCTGCCAATCTATCATTTTTTAAGTGGAACATTTATCCATTTACATTCAAGGTTAATTTGATTTGTTGAGGTTTTGTTCTTTATTAAAATTTTTGTCTGATGGAATTATTTCAAAAGACCTGTCTTCAAGTTCTGAGATTCTTTCTTCTGATTCATCCAGTCTACTGTTGAAGCTTTCTCATGTATTTTGTAATTTCTTTAATAAATTTTTTATTTCTATTTCTATGGGTGTGTTTGTGTTTTTCTTTGTTAAAAGGTATCTGTCTCCTTGGTAAATTTTCCATTCATATTCTGAGTTGATTTTCTGATTTCTTTATGTTAGTTTTCAGATTTATCTTGCATTTTATTTAACCTCCTTAAAATCAATATTTTGAATTGTTTGGCCTTTGGAGGATTTCTTTTTGGTTAGTATCTATTGCTGGAGAATTATTGTGTTGCTTTGAGGGTGTCATTTTACTTGCTTTACATGCTTCCTATATCTTTGTCTAGATTTATGTATATCGGGAGCAATTATCACTTCTTATTTTTAATTACTTTTGTTGCTGGGTGTAGAATCTTTTTCTCAAAGATATGACTGTGATGTTGATTGTAGGGGGCTTTGTGCCTTTGCATCTGATTGCACTCAATGATACAGAATCTATGATATTCTTAGCTATAAATAGCCTTAGTGATATCTGTGGCTTCCTTGGTATATTAGGGTACAGTTATTGGTGGGGGGGTATGGTGAAGTCATGCTGGGGACTGAAGTGCCTGATGGGTCCTTCAGGTTTCAGTGGTAGCAGTGGTAGACTAAGCATGTCTATCCTTGTGACCTGGGGCAGCATATGCTGGTACCTATGTTGACAGTTCCAGGCAGGCCAGTTCTTGGGCTTTTGGTTGTCTTTCTCCCAGTAGTGATGTACTGGGTGGGTGAGCAGGCCGTTGATTTCTTGGGCAGCTGGGGTGGTGTGACTGATGGTGGCAGCTGTGGTAGTGAGATGTGCTCCTGGGTCCCAAGTACCATGCTCTTGTGTTGGGAGTGGTTGCAATGAGCTGTGTGGGTTGGCTTCCTAACCAGTATGTAGCACTTGTAGGTAGAATCCAGATGAAGTAGTAACATCAGAAGGTTTATGTCTAACCTCTGGTGCTTGGAGAAATGCTTAGGTGCCTCAGATAGTTGGCTGGGCTATGGAACTCTCAGGAGCCTGGATCCCACACTATAATTATATTTTAAATCCATAAGTTGACATTTTATTGGTCTAGCCTCCTACATTTCCATGAGCATGAATCCTATATTCTAGGTACAGTACTTATATGTCCTGAATATTTCATACTATATGTATCTGCATGTCTTTGAGCAATCACAAAAGCATTCATCATTATTTTTTTCTACTTGGCAAACACTATTTCATTCTTTGAAACCTGTCCCAAGTATTACTGTCTTTATTGAGCCTCTTTTAATCTATTCAAGCAAAATTGATCTCTTCTCCATTCCTTCAATAGTATGGCTTTTCTCAGTCTCTATTGCATTGCAGTGCTCCAACTATGTTATAATATTTTCATTTGTTTCCCTGATTCTAACTTCCAAAGAGTCAGTTTTTAAATTAATTTTTGAAATAGCATCCTTCCTTAGGTACAAGATTTGTCTTATATACTAGAAGATTATAATGAAAGCATTTGAATTTTTCTTTTATTTCCTTTGCATATTTTTTTCCTGTGGCTCTATTGTAATACACGCCTGTCATGTGAAATATTTTCTCAAATGTGAATGAGTCCCTAGAAATGCTGATTGGAAAGTTTGATGCATTAGTAGGATTTGTTAAATAAGTTTCTCTGTAAAAGCCCCAGTCATTTTCAGAAACCTCAGTGATCACTCTACAGGGGGCTGTTTTCTTCAGGAAAGTATTATCCAGTTTTCAGCTTGATCACCGTGCAAGGAAATGGGTCTGAGATTTTAAACACTCAAATTGTAATTTTACCTTACTCTCCATATTTCAATAGAGTGCTTCACTCATCCTGTTGTTACACCTGCGGCCTCAAAATTGACAGCCTCCCTGGCCAAATCATGCAAAGAACGATTTTCCCACTGGTCAGTGCAGGGAGGAGTAGACTTCCCATCAAGTTGTACTTAGGTGTGGGGAAGAGTGGTGAGAGGTGGGAGGGGACAGACATTAGAGACACAAAAGTGGGTCGGGTGGCAGGAGGATGAGGGATGAAATAATACCTATTGGGTACAATATACGCTATTTGGGTGATGTGCACCCTAAAAGCCCTGACTTACAATATGTCCTTGCGACACAATTGTACTCATACTCCTAAATCTATAAAAAAAAATTGAAAGGGAATTGGGGGATATAAATGGTCCAGATTCAGACTTTCAGCCAATATTCCCTTGTTTTAATTTCTCTTTATCACTCTCAACTCCAACTTTCCATTTTTTGAAAGGTAACTAGCACTATGAACTGTTATGCTTTCTAGGCATTGAATATGAAAATGTACTTGTTTCTGGCATTCTTTTTTGAGGATACTATGCAGTTTTACCCAGTATATAATGACCATTTTTCAAAGTATTTTATTCTTTTATTAAAGTGTTCGGCCATGTGAGCATTATTTTCATTTATTAAAATATGTTTAATGGTGTTTCCCAAAGAAGAGAAGGTAAACACATGTGTTCACATTGCTGTGTTTTAGCTAAAAATTATTTAATTCAAATTCAACTAGCTTTTTATTTATTTCCCATTGTTTAGTTTGCTTCATGGTATTGGTGGTAGTGTACATAATCAATCGTAATCCCAAGATATTTTAACTTGAGATTAGATTGTCATTGACTTTGTGATGAAATAATATAGTAAAACTCAGTTATTATGCTAATATGAGAAAATGGAAAAATACCCACAGTTGTCTAATTTTTATTTTTTAAAAGTACATGGTTTAAACAATTAATTTAATCTTCATTTAAGCCCCAAATAAATTGTTTAAATAGCTTGTATTATGTAAATGTTGATATTTAATTTTGTTGATACTCAGCTCCACTCCAGGAAAACCTGGAAGGTAGGAGCTACAGCTAAGGACCTTAAGATATGTATTGGTGTGAAGAAGAATTAAATGCATTAGGACAGCATGTAGCTCATTCTTTTTTTAACATATTTTTTCTAACTAACCAAGTGTGTTTTCCCAGGAACAAAGTGTGCTTATAATTGTCAAATGCTTCTTTGCACCAGTTTGCATTGATTCTCCTCAATGGCATGGTATGGAGGAAATTTGGTTATCAAGGATTCTGGTTCTGACATTGTCACTAAGAAACCTACCACTTCAAAAAATTACTAATTTCTTTAAAGTTATTATGACGCAATGGAGAAAAGACAATCACTTCTTGCAGCCTTCATTGAGGAGAATGACTGAAATATACTTGAACCCTAAGTTCTAAATAAAAAAAATAAGGCTTTCTTATAACTTAAGGAAGAATGTAAAATTCTGGGAACTTATTTCAAAGGTTTAAATACGTTTCTGACATACCTTTTCATCCTTGATGGCAATTTCTTTATTTTTTGGGAAACCTAGTTGTGTCTCTTAATTAAATAAAAACAAAGCTATGGCATATGAGTTTTTTTGTAACTCCTTGAATATGAAAGTTTTTTTTTGATAAGGGAACACATGCACTGAGACATCAGAGGGCAGAGGATAAGGACCTGAAGAGAACAGCAGAACAGCCAGGCATGGTGGCTCACGCCTGTAATCCCAGCATTTTGGGAGGCCAAGACAGGTGGATCACCTGAGGTCAGGAGTTTGAGACCAGCCTGGCTAACATGGTGAAACACTGTCTCTACTAAAAATACAAAAAAAAGAAAAAAAAGAGAAAAATTAGCCAGACATGGTGGTGCATACCTGTGGTCCCAGCTACTTGGGAGGCCGAGGCTGGAGAATCACTTGAACTTGTGAGGTGGAGGTTGCAGTGAGCTGAGATTACACCACTGCACTCCAGCTTGGGTGACAGAGTGAGACTCCATCTCAAAACAAAAAAAAAGAAGAGATAGAGAATAGCAGGACGCCTGTCCTACATGCTCTGAACTCATATCCATTTTCATATTGCTATCTCCATAAGCGCATAATGTATACATCTCAATATTAACGTCTACAGTTGAATTCCTGATACCACTTTCACGCTAATACCCTATCTACTTAATTTATTTGTTAGTTAAAGGCAACTCAAATCCTTTATTTCCTTAGAGATGAAAAAATTTGAAATCATACTTCATTTTTAACTTTTTCACAAACTGCATATACAACCATTTGAACAATTGTCTTGGTTTTAGTTTTAACAGATACCCAAAATCTGACAGTATTTTACCACCTCCATTGCTCTTGCCTATTTGCAAACTACTGTCCCCTTTCATTTGTGCAATTGCCTACTAGCTTCTGCTGCTTCTTCCTTGTCTCCTACAGTGTATTTAAAAATAGGAGCTGTCATGGTCATTAAAAAAAAGATACAGAGAGTATAGAGTAGATTCTTTATTCTCTGTCCCTCCCAAGTAGTCCAATTACAAACCCTGGAAATAACACAGAAGCATCCAAAGATTAAAACTGAAAGGTTGAAAGCTAAAGACAATCTAATTAGGAACTCCAGGACTGGAAGAACGGCATAACTACAGGGCATCCCATAACCTTCCTTTATGTGTCTTATGCTTTTTCCCAACATGGAAGGCAACCCAGGTTCAATGTCTGCAGACTTCCTCCACAGCTTAGCAAAAGAAGGCAGCATAGGTGGGCTCATTTCTCCCCAGGATGAAACAGAAGTCCTCGCAACAACATCAGGGAAACACTGCAGCCCTGTGGATAAGCACTCTCTTCCACTGAGTTTAAAACTCCCCTTCCATGCTGAGCGATACCAGGCAGCTGGGATTTACCAGCAAGGGAGAGGCTGCCAGGGAACAAGCATCTGGCCAGGGAATTCTCTTTGCAAGGGTCAGCTGGAAGCTCACTTCTCCCACTGGAGACATCAGAGTGACTGCTGATGGGTAGGAAGTTTCTTTGGGGGTGGCAAAATGATCTCAAATTAGCTTCTGGTGATGGTTGCACAACTTTGCAAATCTACAAAATGCCATTGAATTGCCACTTTAAATGAACGAAGCTTAGCATATGTGAATTATAGCTCAGTAAGCCTGCTTAAAAAAACACAATGACTTATTATTAGCCTATCAAAATGGTTAAAAAAAACTAGTGATAACACCAAATACTGCTGATAAACTGTGACTCATAAATTGACAGTAGGGATATAAAATGGTATAGTTGAAAACAACTTGGCAGTTTCTTATAAAATTAAACATGTCTTCAACCATGTAGTCAGACAATTGTACTCTTGGGCCCTATTCCAAAGAAATTAAAATTCATGTTCACACACATGTCTATAAGTGAATTGTTCACAGAAACTTTACTCATATACTCCCAAACTAGAAACCACCCAGTTATTCTACAAGGAGTGAAGGATTATCCAAACTGAGGTGCATCACATAAGGGAATATTACTCATAAATACAAAGGAATGAACTACTGATACAGGTAACAACTTGGGATGGATCTCAAGAAAATTATGCTGAGTAAAAATAAAATCCAGTCTGAAAAATTTACATTCTGTATGCTTCCATGTCAACAATATTTTTGAGGTGAAAAAGTGATAGAAATGGAGAACAAATTAGTGGTTGCTGGGGTTAGGGAGAGGGATGGGTGGGGCATAAGTAAGATCGGTGTTCTTACAAAGGATAATACAAGTTATCCTTAGGGTGATGAAACTGTTCTATATCTTGGTTGTGGTGTTGAATACCCAAACCTAAACATGTAATAACATTACACAGAATGAGACACACCAATACACTCACATGAGTAAGTGCAATGAAACTAGGAAAATATGAATAAGTTCTGTGATTTTACGTGAGACATTATCCTGGTCATGATATTATACTTGTTTTGCAGGACGTTAATATTGGAAGAACTAGGTGAAGGGAATACAAGATCTCTCTGTACTGTTTCCTACAACTGTATGTTTCTATTATTATCTCAAAACATAAAGTTTAATCTTTTAAAAAATAAGTCAAACCCAAGTTATATTTTAGCTGAAAAAGCCTTAAATGGTTTCCCATTTCACTTAGAATAAACAGCCAAATCCTTGCAATGACCTAACAGAGTCCTACACAGTCTGATGCTATCTGCACTCATGTTCTACTAATCACTGTCTTGTTCACACAATTCCAGCCACTCAGGGCTCCTTGCTATTGCTCATGTAAGTTAAATGTGCACAGCCTGTTATCTCTGATTGCAATGCTCTTCTTCCATATATTCACATAACTATTTTCTAATTGAAGCCTTTAATCAAATCCCACTGTTCAATGTGTACTATGTAAAATCATGATATTTAAATCACACCCTCCACAATTTTTGTGTATTGGGCATGCTGTGGGATTCTCTTGCCAACCTCGTCCCCCTTACTCAGCTATTGCCATGGCAACAAACCATGTGCAGCTGTATGCTAACAGCACTGTCTGTCTGAACCTTTTTTGCTCTGGTGGTTGTCCTCCACTTCCTTATGGGATGCCAGCAGATCCCAACTCAACTGTACATGTGCAAACTTGAACGTGCAGGACATTACACCTCATGGACCACTCTCGCAATGTGTAAAGGGAGACAGTGGATGAGAATTCCCTTACTGCATGTCTTTTATGGACATAACTATTGAGAGGGAACCTGGCAGATTGGGTTGAATTTCCTTTCTTTGAGGTCTTGCCCTTCCCATTCCTTGGAATCACTTGACAAAATAAGTGCCTGCATGAAATCACTTCAACGGGTTATCCTTTCTTAGGTTAAAAAAGGCTAAGAAGTCCTAGGTCTCTCAATCCTTATCCAGACCTAATTTTTTTTTCTATTTTGTTTTTTATATTCTAATACTATATATAATTGACTGCTTGTCATTTCTACCTCTAATTATCTACTTTTCTCTGCTAGAATGTAAGCTCCATGAGAGTAGAGATTTTTGTTTTGTTCATCAATGTATCCTAAGTACTTACAAAAAGTGCCTGGCATTGGCTGGGTACGGCGGCTCACACCTGTAATCCCAGCACTTTGGGAGGCTGAGGCGGGTGGATCACAAGGTCAGGAGTTGGACACTAGCCTGGCCAACATGGTGAAACCTCGTCTCAACTAAAAATACAAAAATAGCCAGGCATGGTCACCTATAACTGTAGTCCCAGCTACTTGGGAAGCTAAGGCAGAAAAATTGCTTGAACACGGGAGGCAGAGGCTGCAGTGAACCAAGATCATGACACTGCATTCCAGCCTGGGTGATAAGGTGAGACTCCATCTCAAAAAAAAAAATAGTTCTTGATATCATATGAATTTTACATGTATTTGTTCAACAGAATAACTGGATTTGAGCCTCTCATTTCTAAAGGAAGAGGACAGGTTTTTGATGAACATCCTTAAAAAATCACAGATGACTCTGTGAATAAACAGCTACATTGAGGCTACAATGATTAGGGGAGAGGCAGAATTGGGAAAGAAGTCACACGCTGATGTTGTTCTCCTGTTGTCTTCTCTGGCACCATTGTTAGAACACCTGGAGACAACACATTTTATACAGATACTGGCATTCTCCAAATAGATGCTGGAACACATGGCTTCAAAGGGAGTCAGCAAAAGAAAATCGTGAAAAACTGGAAGTTGGCACAAGACAAGGGCAACAGAGATAATGGGATGTAATTGAGAGAGATGAAATCTAGTAAATAACCAGCATAGAAGTTCAAGACAATGTGAAAGCAAATATGCTGTTTCTCTCATTCAGGTGAATTATAACTTCCTAAGTTTCCATGGCAATTTCAGAAGGTTACACCACTTTTCATTTTAAAAAAAGTGCCCACCTATTAATAGCCTCAATCAACTCGAACAATCCAAAACCTGGGAATAAATAAAAAGCTCCCTAACCAGTCAGAGAAAGAGATTTTACCCAAGATTGAAAAAAAATGACAGAAAATGAATGTGATTGCTCAATTTTTTCAGCCATAGGGAAAGAAATGTTCTTACAGACCAGCGACTATCAGTGATAAAATAGGATATTCTAAACGCCAAGGAAAAGAAAGACACAGGCAAGAAAGAGGAGACGGATGGGGAGCAAAGGCAAGAAGGGCTAACAGCACGACTGGGAAAACAACCAGACATACAGGAAGCAGGTAGATATATATTTGTTAGAAGCTCCTAATTGATATAAGGAAAAATAACAGCAGAAAAGATCAAGAGAGAGGAGAAAGCAAAAAAGTTAGACCAGCGTGGCCTTCTGGTGGCCCACAGGGAAAGTGACATCAAGGGATAGCACTCTTCCATTTTCCTATCAACATCAATAGTCCTCATCAATATCAGTTTGTATTCTACTGAACGTGAAGAGAGATGACTGTTGGAGGAGAACAATTTTGGGGCTGTAGAGAGTGGCCAGGAAAGGACACGCTAAGTAAATCCTCATCTCAGGAACCTGAGGGCTACTCGCATTTCTGGGAGGCTGAGGCTGGAGGCCTGCCTGCCTGGAGGCTGATGCAAAGTGGATCCTTCCCTGAGCTACTAAGACAAATGACAACACGCGTAGTTCGTTCCTCGGTTCCCTGTTTGTGGGAGTTGACTCAGGGTGGTGGCAAAAAATATTAAAGGAAAAATATTAGAGATAGCTTTAGGGAATAGTCACAAACCTTTCTGGAAGGCCGAAGCTTTACATAGCTTCTAATGATTGAATGGGTTGAAGGCAACCGGCTCTTACTCTAGGGCATTAGGATAGTAGAGTAAATACTGGAAATTGTAAAAGAAGTTTCTCTAGATAAGTGTGTTTACCCCCACCTCCATTACCAAAACCTTCGTTATCCTGGTGTACACTGCCTTTGGCAGAAGTTAATTACTCTCTAATGGCTTATCCTTTGATATATTAAATAAAAGCCTGGAGAAGGGGCTGCTTGAGGCAGGTTGCCATTAACTCCTTCGAGTGAGTAGCCCAGATACCCAGCTCGCTCTTCCACTGTATTCTGTGTTTGAGTGTATTCTGTATTCGAGTGTATTCTGTGTTCAAGTGTACATTTTTCATCCCTCATTGAGTCAGGGTCTGCAGGACAGACCCCTGTAGGTGGTGACCCCGACACCTGTTGCATGCTGACCAAACCCAAACTTCTTTGTCCTTCACCGCCCTCTGTAGTTTGGCCCTAACCTGTATTTCCAAAACTAACTCCCAGTCTTTTCCTAGACTTACCTCAGGCTTTTCTGACAATCAACTGACCGTTCCCAGAATAAAGTCAGTACTTCTCGTGTTAGTGTTGTATTCATAGAATTCCTGTGCCACATGAAATAATTTCCCCAGTGGTCTTTGTCTACCACAGTCATACCTTCTTGAAGGCCAGGGCCAAGGCCATGGAGCCTCTGTCCTACGTGCTCTGCTGGAAGTGCTCTGATCATTGTTCGACCGTCTTTTGCACTCTATTTGCCTCCTGAATGTGGAACCCCTTACAGCTGAGTTTGTGATTATTTGGGAATGTGTCCTTTTATATTTATTATATAATTGACTCCTTGAAAGCAAAATTATGCAGTTTGCTTCTACATAGTTCTCAAAAACTTACAGATCCTTATTATCATCTGCCAGGTTTTCATCATTGTATTTCCGGCTTTTGCTAGATTGGCATATTGGAAGGAAATATTCTGATATTATGTCATGGTACGGATGAGCATTAACAATGGATACTAAGACTGGTGAGCAAAAAAATGATAAAGAAGAGAATCCTTCCACAATATCAGGATATTTCATCCCAAAATGGTAACCTAGTAAAAGGAGAAAAATGATGAATTTACATTGACAGATACCAACTTGACCAGGTTATTAACTTTAATATAATTTGACATTGCTAAATATTATCATATTTCAACTATATATGCTTATTATCCATTAATAATTTGATGATGTAGCTCACCAATTTAGTCAAATACTGCTTGTCACTATTCTGTACACTGACATGAGACAGAAAACTGGTGTGCGTCCACGTTTGCATTTTTTCATCTGCTTACAGAAAGTACACAGTGTGATGACTTCACTTAAAATTGATGGTAAATGGTAAAAGTAATTTTTTTAAAAACCCAGAAGTTTATGTTTCTCTTAGTATGTTAGTTACTAAGTAGCATGATATTATAGTTACTACCTTGGTTGGTAGAACACCTGTAATATGAACAGATGACTGTATTCAGGATAACAGGACCTCTGACAATATTCCTCAGGTTTTTGTGATTGAACATGGTACAGAGATCCTCAGGAATATATATTTTCAAGTTTATATGTGAGCTCTGCAAGAAAGATAAACTTTGATTGTTATCCTACACTCAATTCATTTGAAGAACATGAGTTCATGCTTCACAGGATTACTATTCTCCCCATCTGTGGAAAAACACATTGGCTTCGAGTTCAGAAGATGACATTGCTTTCCCTAGCTCCATTACTCTTTTTTTTTTCTCCTGCTGCTCCAGTGACTTACATTTTCTATTATTCTGCTGTGATTTTCCATGACTTACATGGAAAAGCACTTCAGTGACTTGCTAACACTCTCCTCTGTTACCCTGAAATGCACAAACTTACTGTGCTTGTTTTTTTTCCCCATCTATCATTTCTGAGAAAGTGAAAGATAGGTAAAAGCAGATTTGTGATACTGCATTCTTTTAAAATGTGGTTTACCCTCCTAATTTGTGTTGAAGTACTAGTACTTATAGCTGTTTTATAAATTTTGTTCCATTATATACCAAGAAATATCCCTTGTCTTTAAATATTTGTAATGATAATGAAATCCAATAACTATATTCCAGTGAAGTCACATAACAAGGAAAGTCATGGAGACGTTAATGTGTTAATCTTGTTTAAGCATAGCAAGTAATTAGGCTATCTTCAGCTTAGATGGGATAATCCCCTTAATCAATTTTTCTTAGCTCTCTTTGTACTATTGTTCTTCCATATTAAGAAGTTTGGGAAACATGACATAATCATCTCAAGAAGGTGCAAATGAAGTAGTTTTTATTTCCTCAATAGAAGATTTAACAATATATGTGTGTAACGTACTTATAAAAGAAATAAATAAAAATAAAAAGCAAACATTGATTTTCTTACTTTTTATGGTAAGAGTTCATTATCCCAACAGATAACCCATATTTATAAATTATACAATTGATTATTATAGGTATTTCCTATTTTTGAATGAAATATTGTTGAGCTTAAATATATAATTAAAAACTAAAATTTTTCTTTTTCATTATTTTTGAATACTTTGAATATATCTGTACACATACAATAATGATATGTCAATAAACAGTTAAATAGCATTGATATGTATTTATCTCTATATCCTATGTAACTATATTATATAAAACTTCTATACATTATATAAGACTTAATATATTAATATATCAATGCATGTGTGAGTGTATGTATGCAACAGATTGTATGTAATACATTTTAAACACAAAAGGGACCTCAGAGATGGTACGTGCGTCTAATACCTGAAGTGCCACCAAGACTCAGAAGGCAATAGAAAGAATTCCTCATTTTGTCTCTGTCACTCTGTCTGCTTGGTCTCTTATTTTGTCTCTCTCCTGTGTGCTGTCTATCCAATTTATATGCATTCTCTATCTCCCTTTCCCACCTGTCTTTCCTTCTCTCTCTCCACTGGAGAAAGCATGCCTGGTTAGTCTGTCCTCAACGTTTCTTCAGTTGTAACATGAAACAGGCTCTGATGAGTTTCCTTTAACCCTACTTCCAATTTCCCTAAAGAGAAAATTCACCTTGTCCAGCTAGAATTAGTGTACAATCCTGTTTCCAATAAACTGAAATGAGTGAGGGGGGAGTTTTACACAGGACCAGCAAAGCTCTCCTTTGTCTCCTGGGAAAGCTTGAAGGTGCAGGTGGATCCCCAAAAGCATCAAAGTCAGTTGATCGACATGAATTGACTTTTTCTCTGCTTTGAAATATTTTTGTGTTATGCCAACAGCAGACAACACAATTATTCTTTTGAAATTATTGCTAATTTAAAAATCTTTAGTTGTTCATTTTTCTACTGATATACTTGTAGTACTTTCAAATTCAAATTTCAAAAAAAGAATTCTGTGAAATTATGGACAAAAATTTCTTTTTCAGTACATTTTATTTTAAAATGATTTCTTTACTTTTCCATTATCCTTAAGACCTGTTTTGCAATTTTGAGAACTTTTTAATGTCTTCTAGACTGTATTTGTCTTATACTTACCATTAATAATAACAAGAAAAATAACAGTAAGGGCTTTAAAAACTATGTTTACTAAATGTTTACTCTATGCCAGGCAGTGGTCTCCATGCTTTCTATGCACTAATTAATTTGATTACTACAACATTATGAGTTGGCTAAAATTATTACCGCTTATTTAAAGAAAATTTCTTTTCATGGGATCTTACTGTGAATATAGGTTTCCACTGCTTTCTCAAATCTACTGAATTTATAGAAATCTGTCTCAGAGGGTATATAATAAATCCTAGTATTTTCTCCAAACCAGTATAAACAAAAAGCAATGTTCAATTTCATTCTTGAGCTGTTCGGCATTGAAGGTAATGTACTGAAAGTCCTGTGGGACAAAAACTAGCATGTCTTTCTGTGTTCAAGCTTTGCTACATGGCATGATATTTATACTTACAAGAATTTTAAGACTTAGAACACAATCATTTTATTTTCATTAACCCACTGCTATTTTATTGCTCTGCTTCCAAGTTATCTTTCCACTTCAAGAGACAAATGGATATTTTCACTATGGCCCATGGTAGGGCAAAAGGAACAGTCTATCAGATTATTCTCTCAGGGTCAAAAATTTATTCCATCCTGTTAAAAAGTTCTGCTGGTAAAATCTAACTTCTATGAATACAAAAGCCAGTAGAGTTTGGCTTCATATGAAAAAGATAAAACTTCTTAAAATTAATGAAGTGTCCTAAAGGGGAAAAATAGGAGAAAAAATATTTTTTCTTCTCTTTTATTAAACATCAAGTTAAAACTAGTTCAGATATTAACAGACACTAAAATTAAGCATTCAAAACAGAAACTCTTTTCTGAGACCCGCAGTTTCTTGGTTAATAGATTGTGCAATTTCAGGCCATTTTTATTCCTATATAATTTACGTTTTTTATGTTTAAAATGTGAGAATTTGGAAAAGTTAGTAAAAAAAAAAATCACTCTTTCTGTGATGGGGTCAGCGAAGATTGTGGCATACTAAGGTAAACATTGTCAAATAATAATACTGCTCTTTGATAGATGCAGTTTTAAGCTTGAGTGCAGAATTGGTGTTTTGTTTTGTTCTGTTGCTTACTCAAAATAATAGCAATACTTTCAGCATATTTTTAACTGAAGAGGAATCCCATATCCTTTCAACATAACACAAGGGTAAAGTCCTTGCAATGATTATCTAGCATGTACAGTTCATTCTATTCACTATCTACAGTTGACTAAAGGTACCAGACTTGTTAAATTATGGATAAATTCTATCTATCATCTATCTATCTATCTATCTATCTATCTATCTATCTATCTATCTATCTATCTATAAGTAGTGATGCAAAACTTTATTCCAGAAAGACAAGTACCCTCAGTAATTGTGGCATGTGGCCCTGATATTAATTAGTTATTTCCCGTTATCATTTCAGCAATCTCGTTCTTCTATAAACATCCTACTTTTAAAAATACTCTTTGAACTTATTAGAGCATTTTGCTGGTTCCATCATCCATTAATTAGTTGAAAGGAATTAACGAGTTGAAATGAAATTTATTTTGGCCAGGCACAGTGGGTTACACCTGTAATCCCAGCACTTTGGGAGGGCAAGGTGGGTGGATCATTTGAAGTCAGGAGTTCCACACCAGCCTGGCCAACATGGTGAAACCCTACGTCTACTAAAAATACAAAAAAAAAAAAAAAATTAGCCAGGCCTGGTTGTGGGCACCTCTAATCCAAGCTACTTGGGAGGCTGAGGCGGGGAATCACTTGAACCAAAGGTAGGAAATGGCAGCTGGAGGTGGGGAAGGTTACAGTGAGCTGAGATTGAGCCATTGCACTTGGCAGCAGAATGAGACCCTGTCAAATAAATAAATAAATAAATAGGAATTTTATTTGGCTTTATTTATTTATGATCTGACTCTTTGATGATCTCCAAAGGCAAATAAATGATTAAGGTTCCCTGGTAGGTAAGGCAGGGCAGAAAAGCTAGTTTGCTAGTCTCTTTTTTTAGTTTATGCATCTGCTTACTTGTGAGCTCAAATCAATTAAGAAATCCATGCTGATTGGAAAGAGAACAGCCCTTGAGATCTGAACCAGTGCTTTCTGCATTTTGTTTGTTCATTTATTAATTTACGCATTTATTTTTAGTAAGGTCTTATTTTCATTGAATATAAGATTTATTTTACAAGTTCAGTATTGAGTTTGGTAATTGTACACAATCATGCAGTTATTCCAATAACCAGGGGAATGGTCCAGTTTCCTCACTCTCACTCTAAAATGTCTCTTTGCTCCATTTTGCAGTTCACCTATACTCCCTACCCCTGGATTTAGGAAACTACTGATCTACTTTATGTTAATAGACTCTTCCAGAATTTAATATAAATGGAATCATACTATACATAGTCTTTTGTGTTTGCCTTTTTCCATTAGCATAATGTTGTTTTATGTATTGGTATTTCATTTATCTGTACTTATGAATATTACATTGTATTGATAAACTCCAACAAATTCATCTTTTAATGAGATCATAGTTTCTTTTCTCTTGGGTAAAATTTTAAGAGGGGGATCTTTGGGTCAGATAGCAAGCGTATAATGAACTTTGTAAGACCTTGCTGTACTGTTTTCCAAAGTTGCCATAACATTCTTCATTTGCACGTGGACTATATCACATCCCTAGGTGCTCTGCACCCTCACCAACATTTGGTATTGCCAATATTTTCACTTTAGCAGTTCCAATGGGTCAGTAGTGTATCATATTGAAGTTTACTTTGCATGTCTCTTATAACTAATGATGTTAAACATCTATTCATGTGCCTATTAGCACTTGCATATTTGTTTACTGAAATGTTTTTTCAAATATTTTGAACATTTTTTTCATATAGGTTGTCTTATTACTTAACTGAAATTGTTCTTTATATTTGCAAGACAGTAGCCTTTTATAACCTAATGCATGTTCCACATGTCTTTCTTTTTAGTCAGCCTTTGCCTCTTAAGTTTTCTTAACTCTGAATTTCAAAAAGAAAGGGTGGTTTTTAAATATTTATTAGGCACATTTTAAACTTTTTAAATCTTTTATGGTTTATATTAAAAAGTCTTGTTGAAGAAATTATGACCTAAACCAATGTTAGGTAAAGTTTAATGGGTTAGCTCTTCCATCTATTTCTAGGAAACATTTTGAGTTATTTTA
This sequence comes from Cacajao melanocephalus, assembly GCA_963573385.1. Lineage (NCBI taxonomy): Eukaryota > Metazoa > Chordata > Mammalia > Primates > Pitheciidae > Cacajao > Cacajao melanocephalus. The sequence goes on along the minus strand of CAUYLG010024439.1, from coordinate 26,237 downwards.
TGATTATATCTGTATGTATAGTGTGAGGTCAATGTTTTTTCCATGTTGTTTGTTTTTAACAGATGCATAGTTGTTCCAGGAATATTTCATTAAAAGACTGTATTAGTCATCATTCTCTAGAGGGACAGGACTAATAGGATAGATGTATATATGAAAAGGAGTTTGTAAAAGAGAGTTGACTCCCATGATCACAAGGTAAAGTCCTACAATAGGCTTTTTGCAAGCTGAGGAGCAAGGAATCTAGCTCTGGTCCTAAAACCTCAAAAGTAGGGAAGCTAAGAGTGCAGCCTTCAGTCTGTGACTGAAGGCCTGAAAGCCCCTGTCAAACCACTGGTTTAGGTCTAGGAGTCCATGAGTTGAAGAATTTGGAGTCTGATGTTAGAGTTCAGGAAGCATCCACCATGGGAGAAAGATGGAGGCCAGAAGACTGAGGCTAGTCTAGTCCTTCCACGTTGCTCTGCCTGCTTTTATCCTGGCCTAGCCACAGTGGCAGCTGATTAGATGGTGATTAGATGGTGTCCACCCATGTTGCGGGTGAGGTTGCCTCTCCCAATCCACTGACTCAAATGTTAATCTCCTCACAGACAGACACATCCAGGAACAATACTTTGCATCCTTCAGTCCAATCAACTTGATATTCAATATTTTAACTATCACAAATACTACCTTTTCCTGTATAATGACCTTGGCATATTTGTCAAAAATCCTTTGGCTCTACAAGTATGGGTTGATTTTCAGAATTCCCATTATGTTTCATTGATCTAAAGGTTAATCTTTATATCAATACAGTATTTTGATACCTTTAATTTTATACTGTTTTAATATAAGGTTATGTAAGTGCTCTACATATGTTTTCCTTGTTGACAATTGTTTAACCCTTCTGCCTTTTATTTAAATTTTAAAATCAAAGTGTTTATTCACAAGATATTTTTGTAAATTTTGATTGATAGTACATTTAAATTTTAGATTAATTTATGGAGGATTATTATCTGATACTCTTTACAGTATTTGATATTTTTATGTTGAGGTATTACAAAACATTTATTAAATATATTCCTGAATGTTTCATGCCAGTGTTATTAAGCACATTGATGCTATTGGAAATGGAAAATAATTTTTACACTTTATTTTTAGGAGATGAAAATAGGATTGATGTTTCTATGTATACCTTGCACCTTGCAACCTTGCAAAATTCACTTCTTTCTAGACTTTTTTTTTATTCTTTAGGATTTTTTACATGTCTGAGAATGACATTTCTTTTCAATTTTTAAATTATTTATCTTATTTTGCTTTGTTTAATTATGTTGGATAGAAACTCCAGAGCCATGTTAAATGCAAGTGACACTAAAAACCTTTATTTCCCCCTATTTATGCAAAAACTATTAAGACTTTTAAGCATGACATTGGTTCTAAGTTACTGGTTAATGAGTTTGAAGAATGTGTCTTGTAGTCCTATCTTATTAACAATTTCCATCATGAAAGTGACAGATTTTTATCAAATACTCATTCTGCATCTATTAAAATGATCATATTTTTCTCCTTTATTTTATTAACATCCTATTTATATTCTAGATTAATGTTAGCATATAATGAGTTACAAAGTACTTTCCTACTCTTATTTCTGAAAGATTTTGTTAGAAAATTTCTAATTTATCCCTTAAATATTTCATAGAATTCATCAATGAAGGCATGTTTCTTTGTGAAAAGTTTTAAAGTATGAAATCAAATTCTTTACATAGATCTATTAATATTATCTGTTTCATCTTGAGTGACTTTTGATAGTTTGTTTCTTTCAAGGAATTTATTTCAAAGATCTTTCCTAATTTATTATCATAGTGTTGTTTCAAATATTTTCTTCCTATCCTGTTTAAATACCTACAGTGTCTGTAGTGATGTCTCCTCTCTCATTACTGATATTTATAATCAGCTTCTTCCTTTTTCTTGATCAATTTACCAGTAAATTAATCACTTCATCAATATTATCAAAGAATCAAATTTTGGTTTCATTAATTTCACTATTTTTTAATGGATAGAAAATTATATTATAATTAGTTTTATAGATTTTCATATATATATATTTCTGCTTAGTTTGGGTTTTGTGTTATCTTCTTATTCTAGTTTCCCAAGGTGGAGGCTTAGACTATTTATTTGTAATCTTTCTTCTGTTTTAACGTAGATGTTTAATGTTAGGCATTCTCCTCTAAGCACTACTTAGAATTCTGAGCTAGCTGTGTGTATGTGTGTGTTGTTTTTGTTTGCCTGTCTTTCCTCACTTTAAAGATGGTGTTACATTTTCTTCTTGCCTCCATGTTATTGTAAAGTCAGACTTTAAGGAGACTTTTAGTGTTTATTCTCATCTGTGTTCATCTACAATATTCTACTTGAGGACTTCTGTCTTTCATCAACTTTGAGAAATTTTTGGCATATATGAGGGTTCATTTAGTCTTCCTTTCTGTTATTTCCATTTGTCCTAGATAAGTACATTCTACAAACTTTTTTTTTCCCAGAAATTACTTTTTCCAGTTAATGACCAATAAGTAGGAAAAACCACAAATTAAATCTTAATAAAAAGCTCTATTAATAGTGAATGATGGGGAAGTTTTAGAGAAATTAAAATATCTTTACATTGCTGCTGAAAGTATTTAACAATGTTGATCAGTTTGTATCGTAAGTACATTCACACAGTCTGTGTCCCATCCTTCAATTTACTAAAGTAAACCTTCTGATAATCCTAAAATTTTATTTGTGTGAAAACAAAGTTTTTTTCAAATTTTAACCTTTTTGGGCCAATGTTTTTGTTTGTTCCTATTTTTTTGCATTTTAACTAAATTTTTTTCCTAAACCAAGATCATAAATCTGGACTCCTGTGCTTTATTTCCATAAGATTTATAGTTTTAGATTTTTTGTTATGATCTATATTTCAAATAAATATTTATGTTTGGTTTTGGTATTAAATATAGGCCAGTCATTATTTTTTTGCAGACCTTTTCCCCAGTTAGATTGCTTTGGTGCCTTTGTCAAAAATTGACCCTAAAAATCTGTATATATCTCTTTACCATATGTTTTGTGTCACTAATCTATTCATTGATCTTTATATAGGTATCAGTACCTTGATTACTGTACTTTTGAATTAATTCTTAAATGATAAGTTGTCATACATTTTGGTCAATTTCAGATCCTAGCACATGGCAGCTGCCCTTTTGACACCCCTGCAGCCCCATAGCAGGCAGTCATGTACACATTCCAGCACCTTGCACACTGTAGGAGCCACATTGAGCAAAAAGGATCCTGACTGCCAAATATTGGAAATATGTGTCTGGTTACTGACTGCTGCTTCTGCTCACAGTGCTGCAACGAAAGAGGAAAGGCCATTAGATTTACACTTCTTCCTGTTGTTGCCAACTCCACCTGTTCTTGCTAAGCTTACTGACGGGATTTAAAGAGCCAGAACCTTCATGACTCTTCCCTTTTACTTTTTACATTTTTTCTTTTTGTGAGCCAGACTCTGCTTACTTTAGAGAAAGTCTTAACCTCAGAAAAGACATGAGAATACATTAATTTTATACCTCAGGCTAGTCCTCAGCACAGAGACAGCCTACAACAATCGAAAGAACAAAAACAAAAACAAACCAAGAAATCCCTGTGGAAGGGGAATAATGTTTTTCATAGTTAGCACATTATTAGATTCAAGCGTCTAGTTTTAAATAAAAACTTACAAGGCATAAGCAAGAAAGTTTGACCCACTCAAAGACAAAAGACAAACCAACAGGAACTATATTTGAAAAAAAAAAAAAAGGCCCTTTGTGCTACAATGGAAGAAATCAACAGTGAAAAGATAACTTATGGAATGGGAGAAAATATGTGCAGTACATATATCCGAATAGAGGTAATATCTTGAATATAAAAAGAACTCCTACAACTCAAGAAACAATCGAAATCAAATCAAACAATCAAATCAAAAAAATAGGCAAAGAACTTGGGTAGACATTTCTCCAAAGAAGCTCTACAAATGGCCAAAAAACCATAAAGATATATTCAACAGCACTAATGGAATTAGGGAAATAAAAATCACAATACCATGTCATCTCACACCTGTTGGCGTGGCCATTGTAAAAACCACTGAAAGGGACACAATGACAAAGACAGAGAAATTGGAACCCCTATACACCACTGAAAGGAACGTAAAGTAATAAAGCCATTGTGATCATTTTAAATCATTAAAAATAGAATTACCATATGATCCAGCAATCCTAATTCCGAGTATTTCTAAAAAATAATTGAAAATAGGATAGGGAAGAGTTATTTGCACACTCATGTTTATTACAGCACTATTCACAATAACCAAGAGGTAGAAGCAAACTAAATGGCCATCAGTAGATGAATGGATACGGAAAATTTGGTAGATAGCCACACAAAGCAATCTTATTCAGCCTTAAAAAACAAGGAAATCCTGTCATATGTTACAATAAGGATGATCCTTGAGGACATCAAGCCAGGCACAAAAAAGCCAAGACTGCGTGATTCCCCTTACATGAGATAAATGCAATGGTCAAACTCTCAGAAACTGATAGTAGAGTGGTAGTTTCCAGGGGATGGGGGCAATGGTAAAACTGGAGTTGTTTAATAGATAAAGAGTTTGGGAAGATGAAAAAGTTCTAAAGGTCTGTTGCACAATAATGTGCAAATAGTTAATAGTACTGTACACTTAAAAAGGTTAAGACAGTAAATTTTATGTGTTTTTAAACCACAATAAAAACATCAGTTATGTAATTCTTCTGTATTTCTTTATTTTCCCCATATTGTTGACAACTACAGAGTGTTTTACATTTCTATAAACAATTTAAATCAGCTTGTCAATTTTTCCAACAACAAAGCTGGTATTTTTTCAATTGAAATTCACCAAATGTATAGATTAGTTTGGGGTTATTTAACATTTTTAAATATCGAGTCTTCACTATTTATGATACATTTCTGCATTTATTATTTTATATTTTAATATCTTGCAGCAATGTTTTATAGTTTTTAATGTAAGGACTTTGTATACTGTACATTAATTTTACTCTATAACTCTATCTTTCTATGCTATTATAAAATAATGCAGCCTTGCTTATTTGTGTGGCAAAAGATTGAGGTATATTATTGTTTGGTTTTTTGTTTGTTTCAGTGAATTGGAGTTATTTTGCATATCTGGCAATAAAAACGATGAGGTACATATTTCACCAAGTTTGATTTTATCAGGTATCAATCCAGCATGGTTTTTTTTCATGATTAAGTTTACCTAAGTTAGTGCAACCGTGAACCTACCCAGGACTGGTGCATGTATATCTAAAGGTGATTGTTTTGCATTTATAAACTTTTGAGTTTGGAGAGGACAGTGCTTTCGAGTTGGGATTCAATTACAGGACATAGGTTCTAGAAACTGTAAGAATTTATGAGACAGAATCCTTTTTCTATTTCAGCACTACCTCAATTGCACATTTCTGACCAGCCAACATTGTGTATACATATATGTGGCCAGGGGAAGGGGAAAATGCAAGAGGTATTGTCAGGTTGTGAAATTGTAGCTATGTTTAGGCATTTTCTGGAATAAAATCTGTCTTCCCATCCACACTGTGATCAATGCTGAGCAGCAGATCTTGAGCTTTTCAAAGTGCCCCAGTTTGTAGCAGGCATTCTCCTTAGCCAGCCTACGTGCAGGCCCAGTGCACTGATCCCAAGACACTCACCTTCATATACAAAGAGTTCCTGTATATAGAAATGAGTACTCCTATGCCTTCTTTCATGTTGTACTTTTCAATAGTCCTATAGATAAATATGATGCTTCAGTGTGTCCTTATCATGATAAATGTTAGTAAGAAAGAAAATCTTCTTCTTTTACGTCTAACTGGAAACCTATTGATATGGTTTGGCTGTGTCCTTACCCAAATCTCATTTTAAATTATATTCATAGTTTCCAAAATCCCCACATGTCCTGGAGATAATTGAATCATGGGGACATTTTTTTTCTCCCATCCTGTTCTCGTGATAGTGAGTTAGTTCTAATGAGATCTGATGTTTGTATAAGGAGCTTCCCCCTTCACTGGGCACTCATTCTTCTCCTTTCTCTTGCCATGCCATGTGAAGAAGGATGTGTTTGTTTCTTCCACCATGATTGTAAGTTTCCTGAGGCCTCCCCAGCTCTGTGGAACTGTTAGTCAATTAAACCTCTTTTATTCTTGAATTATCAAATCTTCAGCAGTTCTTTATAGCAACATGAGAACAGAATAATTCACCTATTTTATTTATACTTAATTTTTTTAACAGCAAAGTTTTATTTTTTCATTTGAATAAGTAGAGAAGCATAATGAAGTGAGTTGAGAATATAATATATCCAAAAATTCAGTTGTGTTAAATTTTTTAATTTTCTAAAAGCCATTCAGGTATTTAATAAGTGCGTTTGCCATGTTACTTTCTGTCTTTTACATATATTATTTTTTATGATACAAAACTGTATAAACATTTAGCTTTGGTTAAATGTTTATAGAGTAAAGAAGGGTCTTAATGTTGCATAGCTAGAAATGGTCAAATCCAGGATTCATGCTTAGACCATTAACATCAGAACAGGTGCTACAAGAAGAAAGGACCTATTGATGGCTCACTGTGCCAGAGATTATTGCTTCTCTTTTCATAGTTTATCTTTTTGGCTGTGGTTAGACATGCAGTACATGTAGCTGTCAAAATTAGGTATACATAAGTCTCTTATAGGTAATAATTTTTATTTATATATTTAAATTATAAATTTATAAAATATTCTTCACTTTAAAGGAATAGCTTTTCAATGTATTGTCAATAATATCTCTCTTCAAATGTGATATTCAGAATAAAAATTGTCCAAGTTTGTGATATTCCTCAGTTATTTGTAAAGCATTATCAATATTCAGTGATAGTGTTACATATTATTTATCTGATGTGTTAATGTTTTCATAGCATTGTTAAAAACCTTCATATATGGCAAGATATTAACATCTCCAAATGTGCAGAAGCTAAGACTGTATTCACCTTCTCAGTTGGAGGAATAAGAAAGCTTACTCAAAATATTTGCTTAGGTTACAGTAGTGGGACTAATAAAACCCAGGAATTATCCAAATCTAGGACTTTTCTATACCTAGCAGAGTATTTTATAAAAGGAAAGCTTGTTGACAAGCTGCAGCTAGCAAACATTACCAGACACTGTTCAAGGTAAAAAGGCATCAATAGCATTGATTTGCCATAATAAATTTAGGTCAGCAAATGTTAAAAAAGTAATGTGACTGAATTAGCCAATGTTACTGTAACTCAGAAAGACTCTGACACTACATTTGTCATTGAATAAAGGACACAATTTGGAATGCAGCTTTCTGTCTACATATGCAACACACCTTTTCATCAATTTAATGGCGCTGTGGAACTGGTTTGATTTTGTCAGTGCATTCAGGGACCTGTCTTCTGCACAATAGAAAACCCATTTACTTTCTCCTCTGAAGCATTTATTTAATGCCAGGTAATCATTGTACCTCTGTTTTAAGATCTTTCTCAAGAGTATGCTCCATTATTGATATATTTAGTCACTGGAGAAGAGGATCTTGAAAGGAGCATAAATCAAAAATACACACAAATATTTCAAAAGTTTGAATTCTTTGTTCTCTATTTTTAAAAATTTTAATCTACTAACATGCTGTCATCAACTATATCAAAGACAGATCGAAACAGGCTTGGAAATGTCTTCAGCATGCAAATAGAATGCATTGTTGAATTTGCAAAAGAAGGTTTCCTTTTCATATTTTAACATAGAGAAGCAACTCTCAGTTTGGAATGTATAAAATGGGGTCCTAGAGCTATATGATTGCATTCACCTCAAAAGTGTTTTAAAACTGAGGCCTTGACTTTCCATTATGTATTATTTGAAAAAATATTTTATGTGAATTGAATGGATAATTGAACAGTAGACAAGTTTTTCAAAGTTGAGTATTTCATAGTTTAAAATATTTTTATCCCTAACAAATGTAAGTTGTGCTTCTTATTTAAATTCATCTGATATTTGGAATTTATTTTCTTCCTAAAATCCAATTATTTTTACCATTTATATCTTTTGATAGCCAAATTAATATTTTTTAAATGTATATTTTTGTTTTTAAGAGATCTTTTATTGTATTTTCCCAGCACTAACTTGGAGATGAGCTAAACAGTCATTTGGTAATATTAATACAATTGTTGTTTCTACTACAATTTACTATTTTACTTGTAATTTAATACTTAATGCAGTTTTGTATAGCATAGCACAATACCTCGATACTGTCTATACAATTTATTTGAATGAGTTGTCAAACTAGTCAGTTTTTGTGTCAGTCACAATTCTTTCTAAAAAATAGCAGATACTTTGGCTAACTAAACAGTAAAAGAGATTTTCTAAAGATATCAGCTCACAAAAGTAATAGAAAGATAGAAAATTGTGCTTGAAACTCAAGAATAAAGAGAGAAAGAGAAAGAGAAGGAAGGAATGAATGAAGAGGAAGGGGAGGAAAGGAGGGAGAAAAATAGAAAGACAGCTAGACTTGGTCACAGAAATTGTCTGAAACAGCCAAAGTCATGACCCGAGTACAGTCTACTTAAGCTATTGTTGACAATAGCAATGGGCTCTCAAGTCTGAAGTTGATTCTATGGATAATTAGCAGCATACCAACATTTACACAATCAGGAATTGCCTTGAATTAGAACAGGTATTCATATGATTGATAATATTTTGAGAAAAGAAAGGAAACCATAGTTTATATTGTAAAATATTTTCAATGACTCTGTAAATATGTCTTTACATGTAGATACTATTAATCATTTTTCGAAAACACCGATTTATGTTTTCCAGTGTCACTACATTTAATGTATACATGATTGTGTGGAAGAGTTAACAATTAAAAATTTTAATGTTCAATACATAAAAGAAACTATTTTATGTTGGCTTGGGGGCACAAGAGTTTGCTATAATTATATAATGTATAAATATAAAGCTAGTTATATATAGTTAATTGTCAAAATGTGCATTAAACTCCAAAAAAGTGGAAAATCTAGTAAATACAAAGTGAATTCAGCCCCAAACATCCATTGATCCATCATAATACATTTGCTACATATCAAATTTTCATTACACTTGAAGGTCTTTGTTTTAGACTCTCTCTGTTTTCCTGTTATATAACCTTATGTAGACTACCTTGTAATTCTTACAGCTGTAGAACAAAGCCCATTATGTGGTAAGGATTTTCTTCTTTTTTTTTCAGGTATCTGATACCTATTCTTGTCATTGAAAACTTTTCCTTGATTGTTGAATTATTTAGTAGTGGGGGCACATCCAGGCCTTTTATGAGAAAAATTATATGGAAAATGAAAGCCCTGGGTTAAGCTGGCTGTGTGGGATTAGCCTGGCATACAATTAAGGTTCCTTAAAGCATTAGGATGCTGCTTAATCTAGAAATAGTAAGAGTGGCTATAAACAGTTAAGCCATGTAGTTTACCTTTGATTCACAACATAGTAGAGGAAAATAAGGAATGAATCTTAAATTCAATATAGAGGAAGTAAAAGAAAGCCCTGCTTAATTCAAGATATAGCACGAACAAACTTGGTAGCTCCAGAAAATTACTCGGTTCGTAAAATTATAATTTTCTGAAGTTAAACTAATTGAATAATTTTCTGAATAACTGTTTTAAACATGGAAGCTCAAGAGGAGTTCCTTCTCATCATAATAGTGCATATACTGTTTGCCACAAAACATGATTTTCTGCCAGAGTCCAACAAAACTATAAAAATCTAAGCTAATTCTAGTAGCTAAGCTAATACTCAACGTTACTTAGAGATGTTTAATGTCACTGCTTTGTTGTCTCTTATATCTAGTTCTGTATAGCTTCTATAGATAAATTCTTGCTATATGTTCCTCCCTTCCATGGTGTAATTAGTTCTGTGTTTTTAATCTTTTTCTTATACTACATCATGCTCACTGATTAGGTTGCTCTCTAAAAGCAAAACCATTTGTTTTTTGAGATTTGGTTTTTATCCTGGTACTTATCACTATAAAGTATTTTCACTGAAAAATCATGACTGGGATTGCAAGTACAGAAAGCTGAAAATCTACGATTGAAAGGCATGAGTCTCAGCTTAGAACTTTTTACATATAAAAGTGGTTCTGGAAGAAAGATGACATGGAAATGTGCAATGGGGTGGTGGGAGGATAGACTAGATGATTGAAAGGTTTTTTATTTTAAAATTTCCATTTAGGGCACAAATCTCTAATGTATGTGCCCAAACAGCAAAATTCAGAGCAACATAGTATAGAGAGTAGGTCAATATATAAAACAAGCAGTGGGTATTCTTTTAAAAAGCCATGAGTTTTTACATTGAAAGCCTATGTATTCGTAATAAAAATAAATATACATTGAATCCTCTTGTCTCTTAAAGTCTATACCCATGTACATGTGTATGTCCATGTTTAAACTCCCCCAAATTATTATAACTCTTGTCTAAAGAAATTGTGATTATTGTAGGAGGTATCATTATTTCTGGTACTCCTGATGTGTTATTTTTATTTTTTTAATCCCTCCTACCATCACTATTCAGGAGCCAATGCATCCTCTCAAGTTATTGTTTTTATTTTTGGTGTGCCTGTATTCCCCAGTATTTAAAATGTGGCCTGTTTCCAATATTATCATCTGTTCAAATATTTTCTCTAGAACCTCTCAGATAAAGACTGTGGCAGAGGATGATCCTGTTTAGGGTTCTAAATTTTTTTTCACTCTTTTATCAGCCCCCGTTTATCATAGTTTGATGATTTACAAACATGTTCTACTTTATTATCTATAAAAATAGTATGAGGTGGTATTTTCCACTTTCATAATACATGAAATTGCCACTGGTGAAGGAACATCGTGAGTACGTGTGTTTTAACATGACAGTGTTAGCAATGGATAGGAGACAGAGAATTTGTATGTTTTTACCATTCTCTTAAATTGTATTTGAAAGTTCCCTTTACCTTATAGTGTGTACAGTGTGTGTCTCTGTCAAAGTTTATCTCTTCTAATTTTGCAATAATTTAACATTTCAGTCTATAATTTTCTGTGATTACCCACTGATATATATGAAATGATGTGAGTGAACAATACCAATAAATAACTGAAATTAATAAGTTGTTTCAAAGTGTTCTCCCATAAACATACATAGGTAGACGTTAAGGTAGGAATGATTTAGGTATTTTATCATTATTATCATTTTATTTGGGCTTCCAAGTTCCCCTATCCATTCTTGGAATGAAACATAGTGATAAATATTTTGAAATACAGGTGTGCATGTATGAACATAAACTATCTTTGAAAATAACACATCAGAATTAATTTAATGAAAGAATTAGGGAATTTGGATTACAGTGTAGCTCACTGTCAGCATGATATTCTTGGTGCAAATGGGAAATGGGTTAAAAGACCCAATTACAGTCCTTTTGGTACCAGAAACTTACGGATATTGATGGATACTTGATCTAAACATGCTGAGCTTCACGTTCTTCATCAGTCAAATTAGATTATAAAATGTTTGCATTTGTAGGTATATTTTAACACTTGCAGGGCTCATTATAAAATGAAATACATAATTATGTCACCAAAATATTCTTCATTGTATCTAGAAAGCCTAGAGGATTTGTAATTTCTTCCAAAGTATAGGTGTTATTTTCCTGTGCATTAAATGCTGTGTCTTGTGACACCAAAGGAAATTATTGACATAGTTAATAATTTTCACCATTATTCTCTATTCTGTATGGAATATTCTCTATTGCATGTATTGATTCCTTCTAATCATTTTAAGTATAGTGGTCAAACTAAAAAAAAATTATATATACTTGACATGCTAAGGCAGCAAAAAAACTGAATCATATAAAATGTTCAACTAAAGCTAGAGAAGGCAGAATAGGCAACAAGAATTAAGAAGTAACAAAGAACAAGTTTGACAAACAGAAAACAGCTGCAAATATGGTAGATATTAGTCCAAAGATATAAATAAGTACTCTAAATCTAGATATTAGGTAAGGGATAATTATGTTCATATTAATAAGTAACATGAAAACTAATTGAACATATAGGATATCTAATCAACATAGAAATAATCTCTCTGGCTTTTGAGACATAGGACTCCAATTATTTTTTAAGTTACATAATCAAATATTTAATTATACTAACATAACAATTATGTAATAATCCTCATTAGAGAACATAGAAAAACAAAACTGATAGATCGATTTGCATTTTTGTAGTGAGTATATGGCTAAGTTACATTACTCAGGATCATTCTGAAACAAGTTGCCATTAGATATTAAGATTTCCAGTCGGGTGTGGTGGCTCATGCCTGTAATACCAGCACTTTGGGAGGCCGAAATGGGCAGATCACTTGAGGTGGGGAGTCTGAGGTCAGCCTGGTCAACATGGTATAACACTGTCTCCACTAAAAATACAGACATTAGCCAGGCTTAGTGGTGCATATCTGTAATCCCAGTTACTTGGGTGGTTTAGGCACCAGAATTGCTTTAATCTAGAAGGCAGAGGTCACAGTGAGCCAAGGTCATGCCAATGCACTCCAGCCTAGGTGACAGAGCAAGATTCCACTAAAAAAAATTCCAATTTACTTCACTATTTCTCTTATTGTAAAGATAGTATAGGCCAGGCACAGTGGGTCACCCCTGTAATCCAGCACTTTGGGAAGCTGAGGAGGGCGGATCACGAAGTCAAGACATCAAGACCATCCTGGCCAACATGATGAAACCCTATCTTGACTAAAAATACAAAAATTAGCCAGGCGTGGTGGTGGGCACCTGTAATCCCAGATACTTGGGAGGCTGAGACAGGATAATCACTTGAACTCCGGAGGCAGAGGGTTGCAGTGAGCTGAGATCCGCCACTGCACTCCAGCCTGGGCAATAACAGGGAAGCTCCATCTCAAAAAAAATAATTAAATAAATAAATAAGACAGTATGACATTAAAAAATGTCTTCTAACATCTCATCCTTAATCATTTTCCCTGCATGAATCCTTCTTTAGCTGTTTATCTAAATGTTACATTTACATAATGCCAAATATCAAATGCATTGTTTTTATACACATGTGGCCTTTGTTTCTGTCCCCAAATATAATGAAGCAGGTATCTCTCTCTATTTCTCATCTGTCTCATGCTAGTAGAATTTACGTTGCTATAATTTGTGAATATTAAATCATAATACTATCATTTTAAAATATTGCAATTTTCCATATGTGGTACATATGATTAAAGAAAATTTAAATAAGAAAGTACAGAACACAGGAGGATGGAAAGTCAATGTATGAGCTTGTGTTGTTTTATTTGTATCATTTATGGGGTACAAGTACAATTTTGCTACATACATAGATTGCACAGTGGTGAATTCCAGGTTATTGGGATATCCATCACCTGAATAAGGTACATTGTACCCATTAGGTAATTTTCATCCTGCACCCTCCTCCCACCACCTCACCCTCCTGAGTCTCCACTGTCTATCATCCTGCACTCTGCATTCAGGTACACACATTATTTAGCTCTCATTTGTAAGTGAGAACGTAGGGTATTTGTCTTTCTGTGTCTGACTCGTTTCACTTAAGATAATTGCATGAACCTTTAGGAGATACCATACTGTAGACAAGTCATGACTCAGTATTAATTTTGCATTTTCTGTTGTAGACAAGTCATGACTCATGTATTAATTCTGCATTTTCACCTGTTGTCTATGGGCAGGTGAAAGGACAAAGATGATTTCTAGGCTGTGTGGTGTGACTGAATCTGCCTGCCCCAGGGTCTCTGCGGAGTGAGAAGAGAGCCTCGGGCCCAGTAGCTAAATAAAGTGTCTCCCCTGGCCACTTATTTTTGGCAGCAGTCCCCTATTGATCTCTCACAGTGGCGTGAGACCCTTCCGAGTTGTCCAAGGGAGGAATGTGTGCTGTTGCTGAGTTGTACTCAGACTCGCAATCTGAGTGTCCTTCCCTTGGGTGGAAGAGATAAGATATCCTGGCACCTTGTTTCTTCTGTCTTGGGATTCTAACCAATTTGCATTTTTCTCACTGCCTTTCAGAGGTTTCTCACTGGCTTTCAGAGTTCTTCTTAATACCTCTTGCATTATTAGCTGTGCTGAGCAGGAGAAAAAGATCTCATCTGCGATGAAAGTCCATCATTTCTTTGTTTCTTTTATTCTTCTAAAAGAAAGGAAAAAAATCTCCATTATTTTTTGAATAGTACACAATTAAAATGCATTTGCGTGTGTATGTAGGTGTGCACAGGCATGCACATTTATAAGCGGGCGGCCTATGTTAAGTCACCCATCACCACTCCCTTTATATACTTTACTCATGCTGTTTTCAGTAATCTTCATATGTTGGTGAAGTGCTATTTGGATCATAAGGCTTCTGACATTTTATCTTTCTGTGAATGCAAACTTTTAACAAAATAAATTACTCTCTTCACCTGCTCAACACTTTAATTTTGAGAATCACTTTTTTAAAGATTACTGTGAGTTCAACTTCCATCAGTTTGTTATCCCTGTGGTTTTGTCAGGTTGCTTGATCTTTTGCTGCTTTATTTCATAAAATAATGAGTCCAGGCTTTGGAAACAGTGACATTCGGGTAACAATGTGCTGCCTTTTCATATTGACTGTGTAATTTTGTACTATGTGCTTTATCTCTCTTCATATCCACTTGTTATATTTAAGGTAAAAATTGTAATACCATCTATCACATTGTTTGTTTTGTTGAGTTAGTATGTGAAATTACCTGTTACATGGTGAGCTTTTTATATATGTTACTGATTGCTAGTAAAACATGACTACTATTTTTACTATTCAGGGTCTTTTGCTTTATTTCGTTTTAGTCAGCATTTATAATAATCTAAAGATTATAATTTTTGTTTACTATATTTTATTTCTTAATTTATTTATATAAACCTACACAAAAATTCAAATGGATACTACTTAAAAAGCAAGTTACATTTTATTTCTAATCAGCTCTGATATAATTTTTTGCTAGTGTTTAGAATTCATAATCTACTCACTCTTAATTTCCTCCTTTATTCTTTAATTAATTTTAGCAATAAAACCTTTGGCCTCTAAATTTAATAGATCCAAGCTCAGTGAATGTTTGAAAAAAGACCTATCTGCTCTGGTGCTTAATTGAAATCCAACATAAACAAGAAAATAACCTTCAGTGGGGAGTTGAAGGGAAAAAAAAGAACACATTTCAAGTTGTAATGCAGACAACTGAGTACTAAATATGTGATAGGCATTGTGCTAACCCAGTCACATGTATTATTCTATGCATTCTGCAGAAAACTTTGGTAGTATGTAATGTCACTACTAATATGTTGAGCACTCACTCTCTTTTATCTTCTGTAAATTCCCAAAGAAGCTTGCGGAAGGCCCATTTTTCGCATTAATAGTAATTATTTGCTTTAATGATTATCCGCATTCACTTGTGAGCTTCTTAAGAGTGGGATCCAGCCCATTTTTATTTTTCTATCCTAGGCACAAAGCACACTGCCCAGCACAACTTTGTTAAATGAGTAAATTAATCAACTGTCTGTCTTAAAAATTAGTCTATCAGTAGCCTTCCTAGTGGGAATTCTTCACAGAGACTATATGTTCTATTCTATAAAATCAAAGCATTATTGGTGATATTTAGCTTAAGAGGAGAGTCAAGTTGCATTTTAAAATTGTAAACACTGGGCTGGGCTTCTGACTGTTGCGTGTTAATTCACTTAATTGTGGTTGAAGCATAAGTGGTTAATATGTTGGCTTTTGTTGTGTTCACTATCAAGGAATAGTTACATGCTGAAAAAGTGGGGAGAAACTATGGACTTGGCTACAGAAAGAACTGAATTGTAATCATCCCTCTGCTATTTTATAACCATGTGGTCTAAGCTTTGACAGACTACTCAAAGGCTGCAAGAATGAACGTTAAATGGATCTGATGTTTTTTGCATCTTCCGTGTGTGTTTCAGAGCACCATGCTCACTTTGAAAAAGATGAGCTCATTAAGATGTCTTCACTTTTTATTATAACTGGTTGTGTGCATTTGGGAATGAATATATGTGTGTGGGTCTTGGTGTGACTTTCTCTTTTGGGGAAAGAAAGGGATGATGTAAGATTTGTCTGAGAATGCAAGGAGAATCCACAGCAGTGACACTTTGAATATACATTAACTTCATGCTTTGTAGAGATGCCAAGTCTCCTATTCTCTTGCCTCTAGATTAAGTTGTGCTTTGAGATTCTGTCTTCTGACATCAGAATTGCATGAAAGTTTAACTAAGAAGCTAATTTGTCATTAGTTTTTATTTTAGTTTTCTATATATATGTAGAAAACTTGAGAAAGCAACAATTTCATCCAGAGTGACAATTTTCACAATCTTTTAGTAACATAAAAGAGAACATATGAACAATACATTTGGTTATTTTCAGTAATATTTTCTTATGTCTTTACTTTCCCGATGTCTTTGGTACATGCTTAATTACAGGTACAAAAAATGTCTCCATAAAGATGTGTTCCTGAAGCATCGAATTTGATGTGTAGATATTTAAAAAATTAGTATAAAATTTGTGCTTAAATTTGAGGTAAGGCATCCTCATATTAAAAAGCTTTGTTCAGATGTATACAATAGTATGTTCTTTAAGAAATGATACATCTTTATATTTTGTAAGTGTTTTGGTTGTCTTTGAATTATCATTTTGGGAAAATTATTTGTTTTATCCAAAGTTGTATGTGGTGTTTTTAAAAGCTCTCCATTTTGCAAGAAAATGATGACTCTTGTGATGTATGAAAACTTGTAAAGCTGTCATTCTGAAAAATATAATGATCATCAACAGCTTGATGCTAAATATAAACATTTTGGGAAGATTAATAATTCAGTAGGTTCTGTATAGAATAAGTTAATCAGTCTATAGATTTAACTACAAATCATATTTCTGCTTTGCATTCACAAATAAAGCTGGAAAGCTATAATTTCTTTTATAAATTTTACAGTGGAATAATTTGCTGATTATTTAATAAATATTGGTAAGCCCATTTCTAACATTAGATATGGCATAGTTTATATAGAAGAAAAATTATTTTAAGCCATTTTATTAGGAATACACATTTTTAAAATCTCACCGGTACTTTTTCTCATACTCCGATCTAATTAATTAAAGTGCTTACAGAACATAGAAGGATATTCTCATATAGTTCTGGATTGATATTACTACATGTGCAAACTCAATCATTTATTTGGGTAAACTATCCTCTGAAAAACATAGAAAAAATTCATTTTCCAAATTGAATGTTATATAATGTGGAACATGTGTAAACAATAAATTTGGTTCCAAATACAAGGTCACAAGGAGTGCGGTGATGTCCTCCCCTTCTGCCCAGATGTTTTTTTCAAAGCAAGATAGGAAGAAGAAATGGCCAGGTTAATGGCAACATGAGTGCCCTTGGCAACAACTCCACTGGAATGATAAAATGGCAGTTCCTATGATTGGTCACTGGGTCTTCAGCAATCACATAGGCCTTCAGCAATCACATGGGCATAGCTGATGAAGTGTTTTTGTGCAGTACAAGACTCTGTCCGTGTCTTCAAGTTTTTACATGATGCTCTATTAGCAGAGATTGGCTGAGACCACCTGAATGGAGGAAGTAACACAATAGGGACAGAGAAGGACATGTGGAGACAACCATAAGCTCTGGGTGGCACTGTGTCATCTGCTAAGAAACTCTTAGCATTTCCTTAGGCTGCAGCATATCATAGAAACCTAATTATAGTTGCTTAGCTGAAAGAAAATTGATCTTTCCCACAAAGCAAATCGTCAACCCAGCAAGCTGAGATGTCCGTACCGTACCAATATCCATCGATAGTTTTGCTTTTTGATAATTTCCCTGTGACTTTTATCATCTGTCTCAAGATGGTTTTGCATCTTCAGGTGAAAAGGTAAAAATGTGTAAATAAACAAAAAAATAAAACAAAAACTTAAGTTTTTGGAAGCTCCTCTAGGGTTTTGTTACTTAATAGCAGTGGAACTGCCATCTCCAGGTCAGGTGATTCTGGAAACGCTTTATATAAGGGACAATGCCACCTAAAACAAAACTTGGATTCAGTTAGTAAGAAGGAAAAGAGAATAAAACCAGCACTGTCTGCCTCAATCATATCAGAAGGCTGGAAGCCTGATGTCTCTCATTAGTCACAAGTAAGACCAGTCTAGTCATATGCAATGAATTTGTGTCTTACCATTTCCTAAACCACTCTATATTGAGGAAGTAAAATGTCCTTTATTATCTTATCCACATTGGAGATAGAGACTTTTCATGTAATTATTGTAAAATATTCTTATATGAGAAAGAAAGTCTCAACATTAACTGGTATTATATTTTCAGTAAAATAAAAATGGTAATAAAAATTACTTTTCTATATTAGGCAATTATTCAAAAATATAATAATTGATTAGAGTGACTACAAAAGAAGGACCCATCATTAGAGGTCAAAAATATGATGCATTTAGGGACTTAATAATTTCCTGAGTTTTGAGAGAATTGCAGTGTTCTTATCTTTCCATTTTTCTTTCTTCCAATGATATAATATCAGTAGAATATGATTCACCCTACACTCAATGTCTGAATGTATAAAGGTGTCCTTTCGCATTTAACACAACTGTGACAGCTGTCTGGCAATCATGGGAAATAATGATGTAGAAGACTTTCAAAACTGGCTTGGGCATCAACCGATGTCATTTGTCATCTGGAGATTTCATTCCTGCTAAAATGTCCATGAAAATTACAGGAATCAATTTATTTTGCTTAGAGTTATATTTAGAAATAATTTCATAGTTAGAAAAATAATATAAAATTAGTGAAAGTGTCAGAAAAATATATTTGCTTAAGAAAAGTGTTGGATAAAATTCACTTGATTAAGATAACTATCAGTTATGCAATATGGTGACCACTATAAAGTGTTTTAGTTAATCTCTGAAAAAGATGTGTTTGGGGCATGTAATGTATATGTGTAGATACTGTGTGCAAACAGTGCTAGGCACATTTGTTGCTATTCTCCTGTGTGAAACCTGTGCCATCCTCCTACAGCCCTACTTCCAGGCACCAATAGTCTGTATGCTATCCAAGATACCCAGTTACAGACAGGTAATTTTGCAAGTCAACAAGGAGGGCAGTTGCTCATTAATACTACCAACTGTAACATGGAAATAATCAAGGACACAAAAGAGTTTTTATATGCATAAATACTCAAAAGGATCCCCCTCCATGTCCATTGTGGAGACATTCTTCCAATTTCAGTTAAGAGAGTGAGTACAATATAAACATGTTTATATGAATGACTTAACAGATCTTAGCACCTTGTTATTATAAAGCAGGCTACGTCCACTTCTATAGTCCCTTTCAGCTCTTTTACATAGCCCAAATGCCAAGGACATTCATTTACTATAAGCAGAGAAAAATAAATAAATGGATTTACACATAACGTTAAGCCTATTCAGTGTTCATATTGTTACTTTGCGCTTTAGTGTATAATACATCCCTTAGAGCTAGTTGTTTTTCTAAATAATTATTGACTCCATTGGAGTTAGACATACTAAAAAAATGCTTTTTTTCTGAGATGTTCCTACTTTTGCTTGCCTGAGAAGCTCTGTAAAACCCTGTTCCACTGTCCTCCGTGCTCCAGTTCTTTCTGTGATTTTAAGTACTCATCCCTAGTTTACCACTTTTTTTGTCTTTTAAATCTGCATTGACATGACTATGTGGATGAGGTATTTTTTCATGCAGCATATATGTACCTTTTAA
This sequence comes from Cacajao melanocephalus, assembly GCA_963573385.1. Lineage (NCBI taxonomy): Eukaryota > Metazoa > Chordata > Mammalia > Primates > Pitheciidae > Cacajao > Cacajao melanocephalus. The sequence goes on along the minus strand of CAUYLG010024439.1, from coordinate 6,379 downwards.
AAGCACACTTTATACAGCTTTCTGGAGAAGAATTAAGTCCTCTCATTCACTTTCACACTTTTGATATGTGCAAGAGAAAATGCCTTCAAATGTATTTTTCTATAAAGCATCATTTTTTAAATTAGAAAAATATTTTTAGAGAAATTATTTCTTAACTGGCTTAATTCTGTTTTATGTTAAGTAAAAGCTAAAATTTAGTTCAGCAGCTTATGTACAAAAAAAACGATGAAGGTTTTCATCCAAGTTTGACAATACTGAAGAAAAATATGATAGAGACTGCCAATTAGTCAGCTCAGTCTGCCACAGCAAAATAGTGTAGCCTGAGTCGCTTAGACAACAGACATTTACAATGCACCCTTCTGGAGGCTGAAGAGTTCCGTTGATAGTGAGGGCTCTCTCCTGGCTTGCAGACAACCTCCTCCTTGCTGGGTTCTCACATGACTGATAGCAACAGAGCTCTGGCCTCTCTTCCTCTTCAGATAGGGATACTAGCCCTATCATGGGAGCCCCATTTTATAGCCTCCTTTAAACCTAATGACCTCCCAAAGGAGGCAACACCATGCAACCATACCTAACACACTGGTGGTTAGGGATTCAACATATGCATTTGAGAGGAACACAGCTATTCAGTTTATAACAGGCTGTTCACATATTTCTAAGTCAATCTATCACTTTATTCTGCAGGCACTCCATACATTGGTAACACTGATTATTTAATGTTTCCCCCTTCAGAGACATAATTTAAGTCTTATTTCCCACCTTTGCCCATAGTCTCTGTTTATAATTTTATTCACCGTATCATATATAATCTCTCATGAGATATCCATCACAATCTTAGAACGAATATAGGTCATTATGTCATGCAGACTTTACCATGACCCTCAAGAGAGCTGCCTCCCCATGTTCAAACTATTGAATGATTCTCTACTCTCCAGTGTGAGTAGAACTTGTGACTTGCCTCAAGTCACTAGAATAGAGCAAAGGTGATGATGAGATGCCACTCCCATGATTAGAATACATTATTTAAGACTATATTGCTAACAGACTTATTCTGTCTTCCTGCATGGCTTTGAAGGAGCAAGCTGCCATGAACCTTACAGCCACATGGAAGTAAATTCTTTCAGCAGCCTGAAGGCGTTTGGAAGGGAATCCTTCCCCAGTTGAGTTTCTCCCCAAATCACAGCCTGGCCACCCCTTGGATGCAGCCTAGTGACAGCCTAGCTAAGCTGTGCTGGAATTCCTGACTCGTGGAAACTGCTAGATGATAAATGTACATTTCCATAAGATGCTAAGTTTGGTGATTAGTTACACTGCAACTGAAAACTAATACATGCATGGTTCATTATACCCACATTCAGTAGAAGAGACCATCACCAAACAAAAGTCAGACCTTAAAAAAGCATGGGTAAATTGATAGAGAAAAAAAAAGATTTAAATTATCATCTAACTCTAGTGTAAAACATTTTGCATATCACCATCATATTTTTCCTTTAAATCGAATTTCTTCTAAGTGACAGAGAAGGCTGCTGTTTCTGGGCAGTGTATTTTTTAATTTGCTGTTGTGGGCAGTAACTTTCTTATACTTGTAGCAACGTAGATGTGTTTTCTGATAACAAGCCATAGAAACATTAGTCATACCTCCAGGACAAGGGATGACAGAGAAAAACCCAGCACACCCCAGGTGGCTCCTCAGTGTTGCCATCATGTGTGAGGTGGAGCTCCCATGATGGGATCAGCTGGGAGACAGTAATCACTCCCTCTTTTGCTCCTTAACCTCACCTCCTCCACCTCTGCCCATGATCCCACCCACTTCTCTAAGGAGAGCGTAGATGCCCTGTAATAATAATATTGCATACATATTTGACAGTACAAATATACTTAGAAAGCACAGTAACCTAGACACATTATTTATAAATTTAAGATCAGAGTTTCATATTTGACCTCCTATAGAGGAGGGGGGGCCACTCATGGAGACAGCTTCTTGCCATAAATGAAATGACAATCATATTGCACTTTTGAGATAAGATGTGTGTGTTATTTGATATTTCTTAGAAAAAGAGAAAAGAGTCTACCTGTAGAGAGGATAATCTGGCACTTCTTTTCCAACAAAATATTATAATACAGCTAACAGGTCTCTAATATTGATATATCTAGTAAGTTTTAATATATGACGTACCTATGCAGCAATTCTGCATGTTCTTCACATGCACCCCAAAACCTGAAAGACAATTAAAAAAATATATATGTCTATATATATATATATTATATATGTATATGTAATATGATGTGCTTGAGAATCAAAAAATAATTGTTTTTTAAAATTCTTTTTTAAGTTTCTTTACTATCTCTTCTGAGTGAGGCTGTAAGACAGGGTGTAGTAAGGAAAATTCTTCAGCTCTTGATTCTGTATATAATCTCTTGCTGTTGATAGTCACTCTCCATTATCAATCTCACACACACACACACACACACACACAAACACACACACACACCCACACACATAGTTACTAAGCTGCAAATAAGTCTACAAAAGAAAGCAAAGGATGGAGAAAAGGTTGTTCTACTTGCTTCTTCCCTGCCGGGCCCATATATGCTCTGAAAATCCATTGTACTACATCAAAGATAGCTGGTGTGGTAGGAAATTAATCTGTATCTCTTTGGTTCATGTTGTGGAAGGCTATGGTTCATTCCAGCAAAATGTTACATCTTGCTGTTATTCCTGCTATCCTAATCATCTGCCCAGGAATCTGTGCTGCATAATAACTTTATGCAAAAATCAAGACATATGGTGCAGAAAACTAATTGCTGTATCAATATTTCACTTTGTTGTCAGTGATGGAATCTTTGTGGCAGCTCTACAACTGTAGCTTAGTAGCAATGCCAGCATGCTCAATACCATCAATAGTGATATGCCCAATTTACAGAGCTTCAGCCTATGCCATGTCTTAGCGAAGTGTGCTTCTGTTGTGTTTATGAAGTGGTCTAACGTCTTGAGGGGTGCTAACTGACCTCTTAAACAGTCATTTTTCATCATGATCAGGCCTAATTAGGAGCCATATGCTCCCATGGTTTACACACCATGGATACACAACTTAGTATAAAACCTGCTAAAAATACAGGCTCCAAATGAAAACTGTTGCTTAACAATGCAAAGGTACACCTATAACAAAAAAAGCTGTTGGCATGATTAGAGGGACAGTTGGCAGATAGTACAGGTGGAAAGTGGACGATGATGGTGGTGGTAAGCTGTAAGCATTTACTGGGGACTCATTATAACCTGGATAATGTTCAATATTTTCTACAAAGATTATCTCTTTAAATGTCGAAAGGAATCTATGAGATAAGCATTATTATGAGCATCTATTTAACAGGTGAATAGACTAAGAAAAGGGGTTTGTATGTCTTGCCCCAAATCAACTACTGAGTTGCAAAGGTGGGATTTAAATACAGTTTTTCTGAAACTAGAATTGATGTCATTAAACAATGATATACCACCTTCACCTCTACTGAGGTTACATTATGTAGCAGTAGGACACATCTTATCAAATTTTCAAATTGAAAAAAAAACTTGTTGCAGTTTATCCAATTGAAAAAACTCATAATTAAAAGAATAATTATAATGCATAGAAGTTTTGATCCATAAATTTCTTTTGTGGTCGTTTTAGAAAATATAGATGTATGTAAATCCCTGTGCATGGTCATGGTAAGAGGCTGGAGACATTATAGAATTATATCAGTATTTTGGCAGGTAAGTAATTACGATAAATTAGTAAAATAAAATAACACAGACATTCAGCATATTAAGGTAAATTTATCCACTCTGACAAGGTGAGGTTGCTATATTGTCAGTCAAAAACTGAGATATAAAACAATGTTTATTTTATGTGCTTATAGACAGATAGATGTAAAAAATACTGAATAAATAAGATCTTTGGATTAGAATTTGGGGTAGTGGAGTTAGAATGGGAGGGAGATGGATTTTCATACCTACTCTGTGGCTTTTGAATTTCTTTCACAAGCAGAAGCCAACATAATGAACATAAAGTACATGTGGCAATAGGTTGATGTACAGAAAGGATAGTATGGCAGATATCAGGTCCACTCACACTGAATTACTTGCTCAAGAGTAGACTACACTTCCTCATCTTGAAACTGCATTGCAGAGGCAAAAATTGCAGGAGAGCTGATGGTATCATGCAAGAAGAGATGACAGCAGGGAAATAGTTGATGCTAGGGGTTATAGGACAGCAGCCTAGCAGGCTAGCTATGTTGAGGTCTACCAATCAACCAGTTTCACAGAAGAATTTATTAGTCACTAATTTTCTGTAGTTCTTATGGCTCTAACCTTTGTTTTATTTCAAGGACTGACATGCTTCATACTCATAACAAGTGCAGAAAAATGAAGGAAATTGTCTAACACATGACACCACTGGACAGTGGCTGAGGTGGAAGTAAATTGCTGGGTTTCAGATTTCAGATTTGTTCTTTTCTTGCACTGTACTGGGAGAAGATTTCACTTCCCTGAATAGGATGATAGACTAGGGAAGGAGACAGCAAGGAACACACTGCAAGCAAAGAAATAAAGCTATGTGCCAGGCGTGATGCTATGGCCCAAGTTCCCCATGGAATTTTCTAGGCATGAAACTGCTTTCAAGGAAAACACAACCCCAGTTAAACGTGTCCCAGGCTTTTACTCCATGCTTGGTTCACTTTGATGGTGTATGAATAAAATGTGCAAATAAGTTTCTGAGTGCACAGAGGCCATCTGCTACAATGTCAGGTTTCAGCATTTAGTGTTTGAAACTTTCTCAGGCTTTTGTGCAGTGTCATACCAGTAACAGAACTTTTGGAAGAGGCCACATGCTTTGACTTTTATAATAAGCTTTCCAACCTGGATTGACAAGCTGACTTTTGTGAATTTTAGGAGATCTGTTACAGGGAAATTATGCATTAGAAAAGCAAGATCTGACTAAAATTGCCCCGTAGGGAAAACTGATTCTGCCTTTTCTCCCATTATCTTCAGCCAACACTGGAAAAGGAAGACTTGTCACATGCACACGTATCCATGCACCCACATATGCATGCCGTCATTTTGACTTTTTAGAAAGAAAGGATGGAAATAAATAGAAAACCAAGATTCCTGGGGATGTCTAACCTGGAAATTAAAATGCCAGAAAATTATGACCTACCTACATGCTGACTTTTCCTTAGTCAAAAATATCTCCTCTGACACTGTTCAGCTTACATAACTTTTCCTTTCATATTACTCCAAGGATTGGGGATGTCTTTTATAAAAAACACAATTTTAGATACTGTTTTATTTAAAAATATATAAATGTATACATGCATATAATTTATATGTATGATTTAATTATATATAATTCATACATCATATAATTTAACATAATTCATATGTTATACAATTGTTTGTATGTATATATATGTAATTATAGTCCCTGTTGTGGAGAGTTTCACAGCCATGTAACAGGTAATAATTGTAAGACAAAGCAGTGAGTTGATAGATTCTGCACAGAATATGTCATGGAACTAGAAGGATAATAGATACTGCTTGTGATCACTGAAGGGAACTCTAAAACTATATCCATATCTAGTATTTGTAGTTAGAGAAACATCAAGTCTAGAGTCAGACACTTTTTGTTTCTAGTTTCTACCATCTTATTTCATCACACAGAAGTTATTAAGCTTCCAACACTCAGTTTTAGTCAATCTGGCATAACAAATACCATAGGTATGGTAATTAACTTTGCATGTGTGTACTGTTGAAAGGTATTGCAAACCTGAACATTTTGCTGCAATGCATTATTGAGGATGGCGTTTATATAAATATTTTAAGAAACCTAGTATGTGAAGAATGTGGAAAAAAATCACTGGGGTTTCAGACTCGTGGGCTAACATTATGAACAGAAAGGAAAGATACAATTAAATAAAAAAATTTAAAAGCTACTCTATTGCATTTGTTTCTCTCTGTACTCCTCCGTTTTGTATAACTCCTGCTTCCAAGGTCCAAAGTCAGACTGATAAAATTCGCAGTTTTATACTACATTATAGGTTAAATAGGCTGGCCTGGGAATATAGCTAACATTTGTAAAAATATTTCTTGAAGGAAGCATGATCTAAATTCTAAGCAACAGAAGGGTCTTTTAAGGCAGAAACTGTTGGTCATTTAGGACTGTTTGACTGTCTGCACTTATTATATATATTTTTTTTTGAAAGAAAGAGAGAGAAAAGAAGAAAGAAAGAGTGAAAGAAAGAAAAAAAAGAATGTAAGAGAGAAAGAAAGAGGAAGAGAAAGAGGGAGAGAGAACAGGATTCTTGTTCTATTGCCCAGGCTAGAATGCAGTCTAAAAATGGGTATTAA